>JPKZ01001794.1:200422-214548 GCA_000803305.1 Toxocara canis
GAGGGAGACGGAAAGGGACGTTGCTATGTGATTTGAATCCCAGCTGTCCCATGTTCGGCTACCCTCTTTCTCTCTCGTTTTCGCTCTCTCTTTAACCTCTCTGTCTGCTGTCTATTGACTTCTCCAGCTGATCAAAAGGATACATGGTGTTTTGTTTCACGTTCTTGCGGAATACGCTCTTTGCAACGGATGAGTGTATACACGTTAATGGAATCGCGTACACGTAGGATTAATGGCTGTGAACGACGGAATGATTTGCAGCAACGAGCCACAACAGTTCTCAATCGTGTAGGAATGAATTTGCATCTAGCTGAAAGGACGATTTAGAGATTGCAGCCGTTTACCGAAGTGCATATGATTAACTGGTGCTATGATGCTGTGCCCTTTAGCTAGCTAGAGCTAACTGATGATGTTGATGTGGAGATGAGGGCGCGTTTCCGGTCGTATCGAACGACAGACCGATTCATAGTATGGACCACTCGCCACATCGCATCGCACCAGTGCTTGTTGACCGAGTGATATTCCGCGCGCCCGACAACCAACGGACGCATATTTTCTGGCATTTGCACTTGTTAGCTTCTAGCGGTACTAGCTAGCTATTGTGATATATGCGGACGCGTCGTAAAGGCTGCACACCAACAAGGTCTAGTAAAAGGTCTTTCTCATCCCATTACGTAAGTAAATACTTTGGAAGTTTCATACAACTGTAGCTTGCTTGGGACGCTAAATTCATTTCATATCATCGTCAATTGTAAATCGATCGCGTCAAACATCTCGTCTTGTTGTACGAAGTCACATGAGATCATGCACAGTTACAGCTAACACCATGCAATGAACAAAATCTTGCTGAGCAAAATGAGAGCAACTCCGATAAGCACTAATGTGACGATTTGACGATTGTTGGTAAGCATCAGTGACGTTTTTTATGATAGATCTCCTTTTTCCTATTGATCGGTGATCAGATGTGCAGTAGTCGTGCTGTGTGGTGTGTCGAACATAAAATAAGCGTTGCTTGCACATCTAGTGATTATTGTGAGGTTTTGTCTCGACTAGCCAGATTTGAATCGGCGGTGGGTGGTTCGCCTACGCTGCTTGGAGTTTTTTAGTCCCGTTCAGAGATTCTGTAGCGCTGGTTGTCTCCGCCAGGAAAAATCAGGGGTTTGTAGAGAGAATTTGGATGAACGTTGGAGTGAACGCGGTCGGATTAGTGCAGCCTTTGATCGTTCATTTGTTACTGTTGCCGTTATGAATAATAAGCCTTTACAATGTTGTTGCTTATAAAATTTAGGTACACTTATCACTGGCAGGCGAATTGGTCTATTGGCTTCGGTGTTGGGAGGAATCAGGAACGGAGGGTGATCTCTTGGACAACATCTACGGAGCCTTTGGATCCTCGGATTTACGGGGTAGAAATCGTAACTCGTAACCTTTCGAAGCAGACACCAAATTCTTACTTCGATTTTTGAGATATAGGAATCTGCTTCTTCTAATTCACAATCCGAAAAGTGTAGTACATCGACTCAGGGACATTCAAAAGCAGGAGCCCATTTTGCCGAGCCTGCCTCCATCAATTTTCCTTGCAAACTTTACGTTCTTATGACTGGAGGTTAAGACCGAAATTTTAAAGTCGATCTTCACAAACAGTCCAGTTTCTTCGTTTGCAAATTTGCATCTGCAAAGTGCGTTAGTGCGTTTTGATCGTATCGTGCATATTCGCGATAGTGGGACTACTCCAGTTAGAGTTACGGAATTTTCAACACATACGTAAGTCATAAATAAATTATGAAATAACGCACGCCTCTCACCTGGAACAAGCTGCGAGATACTTACTGTTTGTGGCAATGAGTAAGCATGCGGTAAAAGTAGGGGAAATGGGGGATTTTACCGGCTCGCTCAGCTAGTTCTGTTAGCTTGGATGCTCCTTCCAGCAGAATAGCAGTTGGCGTTAATGCAGTCACACTCCATGCGCTGAGAAGGTTGAGGGTAAATGCCTCGTTTGGCGACCCAAACGCCTTTATCTTGCATTCAGACGACAATCGCATGATGACTTTAAAAAATTGATGGAGTAACTTCGACACTGGTATGAAAGGTGACTCTTAGCATAGATTTTCCATACCGAATTTCATAATTCTCGCTTCGGTCGTTGTGCGCAGGTAAAACGAGGAAGCACATGCAGAGAGAGCGGAAACGACCTCGCCATGATGCGTTTTAAACGCGCGAAAATGCCCGAAGCAGATTAGGGATGTATTTGAGGTATAAGGTTAAGGCAACGTTTAAACGGAAGGAGATAGCGCGAAGTGTTACAAGTTAACGTGCGAAACAGCTTCTCAACTTTTTGTGACTGCTGTTGCCATGGTGTGATTTTGCGATGAAAATGAATGTGGACATTGGGAAGCGAGAGGATGTGCGAATCTGTTGACTGAATTTAATCTTTGATTAGCTTTGAAGCGCATGCATTCAATCGCTTATGCCAAACAGTATCGACATCAAACGGGAGGTAAGCTTTCGTTAGAAGCTTATTCACTCACGCCAGCAATATATCAATATCGTTAGTGGTCGTCCACACCATGAATCGTGCTACTAAGAAGCCTTTATATGAAAGCAATCATTGTTTCCGCCTCATGCGCTTGCCAGAAGCCGCTAGTCTTCCGAGTTTATAATGGCTAGGTGTATCGCAATGAAGTTCTCATCACTGACTTTCATTAATCTATGCTCGAGCGTTCGAAATTTATATTCTCATGCAATTCTCATGGCCTGATTAACGCTTCAGTTATTAGTTGTGAGTTATGTGACCTATTTTGAATGCCACTTCTTTTGTTTTGGGGTTCAGGGCTCAAGGCGATCAAATACTTCAAAATCGACATACTGGGCACGCAGATTTTATTTTACCACCTTCTTATAGTCTGAATGAAGGACGCCTTATACTCGCAAAGCGCGGATATCAGAAGGGGAAGGGGTGGATTGGGCTAGGGAGGGGAGGGGAGAAGGAAGTTGCAAGACTGGGGCTGTCCAAAATGAAGATGCATTCAGGAGAAGACCAACGAATGAACGGACAATAAGACAATGCATCCAGTGAAACCGTATCATGTATAAACATTCAAGCTACTGGTATCATTGCCGCCAGTTCAACGTTACTTTTACTACTACTACTACTGCTACCGTAACTACTAGATAAAAGGACAGAAGACTGTTTTACATGTTTGTGAGTGAGAATATCGCCTTATTTGTTTAACAGCTGCTTTGTTTCTCATTTCATTTTGTAATGATGACAAGAAAATGATGACAAGATGAACGTAGCGATCAATTGTATTTGGTTCCATTTAATGCATAGCTATTCTTTGAGGTTTTTTATTCACTTTTTTCCCAACATATAAATTTTTCACCTCGTTTGAGAATGTTCGATTTCTTGTCGCCTATTAGCTAAGATTAAAACAAACCGGAATGCCTACCTAAAAAGCTGTTTTCGCTTCTTAGATTTGTCGGTCACATAAACCAACTGCAAATAGCAAAGAGTAACTGAGTCGGTCAGTAAAGTAAATCTTCTACTAAAGATTCGTCGTTCTGCTATGCGCCCGCAATTCCGACCAGTTGAAAAAAATGCTTTTAATGTTATTCAGCGTCGCATTTTTTTAGCCTGCAACTTTCCGCCGAGGTCGATAAGTTGGTTTCAAAATGGAGTATAGGATACTTTCTAAAAGTGTAAATCATGTTATCAAATTTCATCTCACGTTTCAATGATATTCGAATTGAAAATGCCAGATAGACAAACAGATAGACAGACACAAACACACATAGACACAAACGCAAAAGCACAAACATACATGCACATAGGTACAAACATTGAAACGGTGTCACAGACAGACGCACTGAGACTATGAAATTGACAAAATGCACAAAAAACTTGAAATATGTCGGACAAGTCAATAATATTTGGTCATCAAATGCGAACGTTTTAAAATTTCATTTTTAAAAAATTTAATTGCACTCAGCCAAATCAAATAGGGTGCTAAAAGATATCATTAACTGCAGTAGAGATGGAATGGTGAAAATACGACAAGTACGAGAAACGTAAGAAAAATTTGTGTGAACACGAGCAGCTAAAAGATTTTGGAGATGTTAGAGAAAATAATTGCGAAATGAAAAGAATCATTACGAGAAAATGGAGACATTTAGTCGGAGCATCTATGCGTTTTCAATATGCCATTGTTAGAGGACAAACGATCCGAAGGTATATTACATATGCATGCTATAATATGTATAATGCATTTCTCGTTTACGTGCGATACGGTGTGGGTCGGTGTTCGCTTTCGATCATCATCACCTTCCCAATAGCTCTTTTCCGTACTTGCGCTATTTTTCGTTTTTTTTTTCGTATTGGATACGTTGATGTAAATTTTCAGCTATTCGTAATGCTGATAGCCTTTACCTCCGAGCGATGCTTCGATTTTTGCCAATGCAAAATCAACTGTTGTTGCCGATTTTCGTCGTCGTCATTCGGAGAAGTTCAGTCATACAAAAGAAATTTTAAATTTAGTAACCACCTGTTCTGACTTTCGTTTGTTCTTCTTCATTTTTTTTTGGGGGGGAGGGGGCGGAGGAGTGAAGAAATAAACTCGTCTTTCGCTTTTCTGATGTTACTTATGACAGTTGTTATTTCGGCCTTTGTCAAAAAGGCCCCTACTAAGCAAAAAAAATAGCGATGATAAAAACCGAACCTTTTTCGTCACAAAATTAATATGAAAAGCGATGATAAATTTGTTTTCGCAACAGGGGTCCTTTACCAGTAGGTTCAAGGCGAAAATCGGCATTGAGTACTCTCCGCATTGTTAATGTGCGCTAGCGTGAATTGCATTGTCAGCTATTAACGCCACTGGGTGTGTATGCGATGCGTAGTATGAATTTCGTTTAATTGAGCGACATCAGCGACTTTGTAACTTACGCTTTACTGAATTGCCGCACGATGTCCGTGTTTTCTAAAAGGAAAATCGATAGGTATATTCCACCGTGTTTCATCGATGGGCAACCATCTTCAATTGATGGTCGATGTTTAGAGCTTAAAAGTACCTCTAAAAAATCAGAAATTTTCGATTCATGCGGAATAGCAAACTTACATTTCCATATCATTTTTTTGCTTTAAAGCTTACCACGATTGGCAGTCGAGATGCCCTACCCATATGTGTCGCCCTAGAAACGTGCAAACAAAAAAAACCCTTTTAAGCTGACAAGTTTTTTTTGAATTTTTTCTCGCTACTGCGCTAGGAATTTCCATTTTTTTTCACTCTCGACAGAACCTGTCAATCGTTTGCGACTGTATGAGGGGATGGTGAAGGGGGGCTGAGGAGCGGGGTAGGGGTGTAGCGCGGAGAGCGAAAAATTTATATTGCCGTTGCCATCGTCGTCACATTAGTGCCATGAAAATTATTTGATGAACGTAAACTTATATTCCTAGCTTGAAGCAAATTTATTGTTGGGCATTTTGTATAGTGTGGTGCATCGACAGGGGTGCTGATAACGCGTGACGCAGACCAACTGTGAAGCGGCGAATGTGGGCCAGCAACGTGGTGACGTGTTCTCCTCTCTTCAGACTTCTCACAATCTGCGTCAGACGTCGACACGTATCCGTAGGTTTTCAAGTCGTTCTGTGTGCGATCGCACATATGCTAATCATGGGGAATCTAAGTGATGTAAATCTGTTTGGTGATCACGTGTCACTGGCTCGACCCCAGCGGCAGTCATCTTTCGTTTCAACTCGTTAGCGAGCAGTTATCCGCAGAAACTTAGATTGCATCACTTCACGCTTGACATCTATGACTTTTTGTTTTCAGCTTCGTTCGCTTCTGAAACTCTGTAAACGTTGATTTTATGTAACTTATTTGTGTATGCATATTGTTGATAGGGTTTCACTCCCCCCCCGCCCCTGAAAATGTTCTGCTCCCCTCCTGCACCCCGTCCCCCTTCCCCCGCCTGCACCCAATCCGCTTTCCTCACCCTAAAATTTTTTATCACGCAATGCGTTACATTTCATTGACGATCGTTGCGTGGTGTTTCTGACGTGAGAAGGAGATAAAATCTCTTTTCAGTCCGCGTTCCACTTCCAGGCGAGGTTAAGCGTCTTGCTCATTGCTTCACATTTTCACGCACCAGTTCACTTTATTAGTATATTGTTTGGTCAGGAGTTCATCAGAGTTTCCTCACGGGCCGAATCCGATTTTTTTCGAAACAAAGCGCCATCGAAAGCCGGACTTATTTCTGTCGTCGATCAAAAAGAAGTCCTGTCGTCGTCCTTCATTCCCCCACCCTCGCTTTCCCCTTTCTTAGCGCACAAAACACTGCACCTACTCTACGACTCCTTAAACTTATGATTAGTATAATTGAATGGGTGAATAGTGACGAAGCAAGCCTAAACGATGAAGGTTCTTTTTCTTTGTTCATTGGTAACACTTTTGTGGTTATTTATGTCTCGAAACGGCCTTCAAGGTTATTTATCTCACAGTGAACTAAAAGGTGTCCACCTGCGAGAAATATGAATGGATTGTGCAGTATATTTCTCGACCCTAAAAGAAATTTTTTTAATATATAAAAATTTTTATATATATATATAAGTATTTTTTTTTAAAAAATGTAGGGTCGATGAAATATACACATATATATATATATATATGTGTATATAAGAGCAGACAGTTTTTTTTCTTCTCATATAACAGCCGAAGAGCACAGACAGTCGCATAACGCCGAAAATTCTAGTCATCCATGCATTTTCCGGATCCTCGCCCCCCTCCCCTCTTCTTCCCCCTCTCCAAGGATCACGGCATTTAGCGTTGGTGGAAAAAAATTTTGATGATATATATGTACATACATATATATATATATATATAAATGATATATATCATCAAAAAAGAATGAAGAAGAAAAGTGTGAAAAAGATTTTCCTCAACAAGGTGGACCACTGCACGCGATTGGATTCGCTTACGTTATGCTCGCCGAAAAGCCGATAATGCGGTGTTCGGCTCTAGATTTGCACATACTAAAGCGTTCATAAGACGTGATGGTATGTGACGTCGGTAATAAACAAAATCTTCGAATGCACCTCATAAGTTCATCGCTTAAGTAATCCGGACTTGATTCGCAACTAAACGTGGATCTGTTTTCACTTCAATCGGTTAACAATACCGTTATTTTCACGCCGAGCCACATATCCACTTACTTGCTAAGAAGATACGGCAATTTGCAGGAGTAACTTTAATTCCTTCCAGTCTTATCTTTTCTTGCAAAAATCTGATAAGGGCTCCAGATTTGAGGCTGTGTTGAAAAATGAAGCACGACTTAAAGTTGTCTAGAAAAAGAAAACTCCGTTTTTCTAGAGGTCGATAAAAGCTTTGCTCGCAGAGAGGACTGTAAGTAACTTTCGGCTATGCTATTTCAGCGAGGCAACGAGAAGACCGTCCTCGTTGACCAGCCGGTACCCACTACTTCTCAAACATTCAGCGTGCAGCCTTCTGTCCCTGAAGAGCAACCAGATCACAGTTATGGCAAACTACACTACAAACTTGACTATGATTTTGCAAGTAGTAAGGTTCGCCTTTCATATCTCATGCATTTTTATGTTCACCGGTAAAATTTAATTGCATGCGAAAATAGAGGAATTTTATCGAACCGAATCGAATCTTTTATTTAGTCGATAGGCAAAGACTACCTTTACGAAAGTACAAAGATGATAAAAGGCAATACAAGATGATGCAAATTTATTTATTGTTAAAAATCTTTATTCATTTTGTTCCCGAGCAATCATTACGGTTATCGGTGAAATCGCTGAAGAATTTGTTGTGAACTTTTGTCTTTGCATAAAACTTTGCATATAACAAGAATGCATAAAACTTTATGAAATACTAGCTCTTTAAAATGAATTCCATGCGCTTCCAAACTTCTAAATCTCTTTTTTTTTTCCGGACAGTAGCAATTGCACGTAAGCAACCACCTTCCCTCTCCTCCACCCCATCCCCTATCGCCCCTCCTTCCCTCTCCTCCACCCTCTACCCCTCATTCCCTCTCCTTCACCCTCTCCTCCCTCCTATTGTTTCCAAATTTGAGAACATTGCTAACTAGGTGTGTTATGTCCCAACGAAAAGTGTTGAAATAAAATCCAGGTGTTCCGATTTGGTTTCCTTACTATATAGCGCCCTTTTTCCAGTTAAGGCTAATGAATGATATTCTGCTGCATTTTCCTTGCAAAGTTATTGAATTACCTCTCAAAACTGTGAAATGTCTAAACAAGTTATCACCAAATGGGACAAACTGTGCGCATCGAAACTCTTCTGATGGCGCAAAGATGACACCACCTACAGAGCGATTCGAAATTGAAATTATGTATGACCGCGTTTTAGATATATGAAGATTTTCAAAATGTGAATATTTTAACGGAAGATGGGTTTTAAAATTTTCTGTATGTTTCGAAAGGGTGTGCCAAGACACGCAAAAAACCTTCGAACGTAGGGAGTTCTCATCGATGGAGTCCGTATTTCCAGAAATGGTGATGAGATAGAGGTAACCAGGAGGAGTGTGACATCTGAAGTGAGTAGGGATGGGTGAAACTGTCCATTATATGGACTACGATGGTAAACCAACTATAATTTCCAGTTAGCTTGTAGGTAAGATAAGAGTAGTAGCGATTCGCAGGTGGGGCCTTGGAATCTACGTTTCCTCTTGCAGCCATATATCGTGATATTATTTCTACTCTGTTCATAACAGTGTTATTGTCTATGCATAGTTTTTTTAAAATCCTGTCCTCCCCTCCTCACTCCCCGTTCGTATACTCCTACTGCATCCACATACCTCCACTCAGGGAGAGGAGTGTGCGAAGAGAACGTTCAATTCACAGTATGGATTCTATGAATCGATTTCGGTTTTATTTCTTTGATGATCG
Organism: Toxocara canis; assembly: GCA_000803305.1. Lineage (NCBI taxonomy): Eukaryota > Metazoa > Nematoda > Chromadorea > Rhabditida > Toxocaridae > Toxocara > Toxocara canis. The sequence continues at coordinate 209,343 of JPKZ01001794.1, forward strand.
AAGTGCAGCAAAGAAATCGCTGGACGAATTGCTCTAGGTTCATCCTACAGAGCGCTTTTGTGGCTCGAAAACCTACCAATAAGCTTTTATTGATTACGATAGCTAAACAAATAGAATCAAAGCAAAAGAAATCCTTTTGAATAAAATATCGGTTTAATTTCAAAACCAACTATCGATTTAATTTTTAAATCAAATATCGATTTACTTTTCTGCTTAGACATCGTTATTGGCTGAAAAGTCGTCATTCGCATTTTCAGCTAGCAGTTACCGTAATCGAAGGAAAGGATCTACCGGCAATGGATCGTAATGGAATGTCAGATCCCTATGTTAAACTTTGCATACTGCCCGAAGGGAAGCAAAAATTCGAGACGAAAATCAAACGCAACAATCTAAATCCCGAGTTCAACGAAACATTTGCTTTCAATGTTAGCTGCTCGCTTTTTCGTTTTATGGTTGCTCACTTAGCAAAAAAAGCGCCTATAAAAGCATCTGCGTGAACAAATCATGAATGAGATGAGGTCATTGCTTCATTTCAGCTTTCGCTTAGAAGCAATAAGATGTTTGTATTATCTGTATGGCATGAGCGTCGAATCGTAGAAGTGATTTGATGTGGAAATATGATAGGTACGTGCATAAATTACTCTCACTGAGCTCGAATAGTTGTTTTTCTGAAATTAAGGAAGCAACTTTTTAGGAGTTGTATGGCGATATGGCGATGGTTAGTAATGATCAGTTTGTTTTATGATAGGTCTGCTGTCCTCCGTTGGTCTTTGATCTAATGTGCAATTGTGGTGCTGTGCAGTGCGTGATCTCAAGTGAGTGAACCATGTGCGCAAGGTGGCGCAGAAGGTTGGTGCACGAGATGGCGCAGTTGTTGATAGGGTATCTTCGAGGATCGGAAGGCTTCCTAGATGTTGTCTAAGGCATCTCCCTCTGTTCACGGCTTCTGCCGACACCGAAACCAGTTGTTCAGCTCGCCTGCCAGTGATAAGTGTATTTGACTGCTATATGCAGCAATACAGTAATCGCTTATTATTCATAACGGCAATAGTGACAAATGAACGATTGAAGGCGGCACTAATGCTACCGCTGTCATTCCAAGGTTCATCGAAATTCTAGCTCCAAACTTACGAGTAATTTCCTTTCCGGTGGGGATGACTAGCGCTATAGAATCTCTGGACGGCGTAACAAGATGACTAGACGTAAGATGACTAGCGCAACAAAAAAACTCCGAGCAATGTAGGCGAACCACCCACCACCGACTTAAGCTCGGGGGGAGGGGGGGGGCAAGCCGAGACAACATCGTACCATAATCACTAGATGCGCAAACACCGCTTATATACCGTATTTTCAATGCATCGCATAGCACCACTACTGCAAATTCGATCATAGACCAACCGAAGATTATATCATAAAAGGTATTGGTCATTACAAACAGTCGTGACATCAAGACAACTTGCGTTCATCGCGTCGGCCCTATACCGGCGACACCAGCAGCTTCTTGTAGTGGTATTAGTTTGTGATGTGGTGCCGTAATGGATTTCACACTTAACAAAAATGCGTTGTCGTAAACTTCTCAAACCATTTCCTTCCTCTGCTGGAAAGATGAGTTTCCGAACTCATCCCCCCTCCCCCTTATCTCTACGGTGCAAATTTGTTCCTCCATTTGGAAGCGCCATTTCATTAGTTCGTACTATCTCGAATTGAGCCTTTTGATTAGCCAAAATGGCGTTGTTGATGTGGTACAAATTTATGATTTAAAGTTAATTCAGCTAGTGAAACCAGATAGTGCTTGCTGCAGTAGTTGATTGCGTTGGCTTTTTTTTTGTTGTTGTATTAAAGTCATTTTCAGATTGCATTCAATGAGCTGCAATGCAAAACGCTGCAGTTCATCGTTTTCGATTTCGATAGACTCAGCAAGGACGATCGTATTGGGCAGTTGTCAATTCCGCTAGACCTTGTCGACTTTGGAGCGAATATTGACGAATGGAAGTATCTCGATCCTCCAGAAGAAGATTCCGATTCTGTTAGATATTTACTATTGATTTTCATTGCACTCTTTTTTTTACACTAGTTTAAATAAAATAACATAGCAATAAACAATAAATGTTCATTTAAGGAAGCTTAACTACAAAATATGCTAATCTTAATTTCAGCGCGACCATAAGCATTTTCTTTTTCATGTTGGCTCTCAAAAACGTGTAAAATTATGCTGCTGTGGCCGCATTTAACGCAGTGATATAGCTAGTAGGTATATGAGATGAAACCTACTTCCTTCTTAATCCATTTGTGTCCATACAACAAAATTTAGTTCTCTAAGAGGTTTTAGTCGCACAATCTTGCAACATAAATCTTGAAACAAAAAAATCTTAAAGCAAACGTATAAAACTATTGAAATCGTTCTTCAGTTATTTTGTAGTTTCGTAAACGAATAGTTGGTTTTCTTATCCTGGCCTATTTATTTTTAAGTCACCTTTTGCTAGCCCGGCTAATGGCAACAATTCCGTTGCATGTGTTCTTATCTTCGATACACTGAAAACTACAGATAGTTCTTTTTGGTTCATTTTTCGCCTTACCAGTTTTTAATGCGTAGTCGGTTTTAATGGGATGAACTTCTTCTTGCTAGCTAATGAACGACATTTTCTAAAGCTGTGGTGCTCATTTATTGGGGGACATTTTGAGGGCAACGAAATGGATAAGAGGTCTACGAGTGGATAGATTTAGGGTAGTTATATTGCAGAATGTTGTAAATGGGGAGCCGAAATAGTGATAGGAAGGGCATTGTGGAGTAACTAATATTGTGCTGAGAGTATCAGAATGAAACGGATTGAAGAACAGTGGTTTAAGCGATTATCCTTTCATCCACTGAACTCAATGAACCGGTATTTTACTTTGCAATCAGTTGTGATTTACTTAAACACATAATAGCTATACTTGTCGTACTTAGAGGCATCAGCACACTTTTAAAATTTTTAATTAAGATTTCTACGGTTAAGACTGCATTGTTCTCTTCGCAGACTAGATAACTCGATTACAACTTTATCTAATTACCTAAGCTTTTTTAATGTGAACCTCGCAGTCATTATTAGTCATCGCAACAAATGTCGATGTTATTCATATTGGGAGATTCATATTGCTTATCAAGGAAACGTCAAATTTTTCAGGAGTCGCGATTGGGTGATATTTGTTTCTCGCTACGTTATCGACCGGCAACTGGTACAATCACAATAACAATTATGGAGGCAAGGAATCTGAAAAAGATGGACGTAGGTGGATCGTCAGGTTAGTCACGTTGCAGTTTTTCTCAATTATGCATAGATAGAAACTTTCTTCTGGAGGGAACTGTAGATTTTTTTGCACCTTCAAAAGCTTTTTTATAACTTTCCTCAACGTCGATGGATCGGTTCCGAACAGGGTGCAGAAGATTAGCGTTGGGTTTGGTGATACTTGGTAATTTTCATGGCTCTAGCTTCAGTAGTTCCGGATATGGAACTAATGAATGGACGGAGAGACGGGCAGTTATATACAGCTACAAGCATACAGGCATACATAGATACAACGTTGCCAAATAAGAAATCAAACAAAAACAAGACAGGCAATAAATTTTCGTTTACTACAATAAAGAGTCGAGGCAAATAATGCAGGCAATAAACTTTTATAGTCGTTCCAGTGCGGAATCGGGACGAATAAAGTGTTAAGTGATACGAGAACCAGTTTTTTTTTAAATATTTTTACAAATCGTCAATGCGAATAATGTACATGCTCACTCAGCAAATCTCCATACTAAGTACAAATACGAACCTTATTTTTTTTCCTCTCTGTCTCGAAAGTCCGCGAAAAGCTGGAATCGGCACATCCTTCCAAAATAATGGAAGTTTTGTGTGCGAGGATCGCGAGAAAATAGTATCGCTGAGACATCCATTCAACGCGATATGGTGTTATATCACTTTTAAGCTAGGCATGAACTGCTTGCAGTAAAAGCGAAACGTCAAACATAGATGTTAGCTCACTGAGAGTTCCAAGTTTTGTTGAAAAGACATTTGATGAGGAGTGAAGCGGAGAAGCCTACTAGACGTTTAATGAAGTACAAATGAAAACATACTGATCCATCAGTATTATGAAAAGGCAACTAGAAACCTATGAATACCACATTGATATTTGAGTTTTTCTCTTAAGAGTTTAGCTTATAGAAATTTGTATAGCTTTTCATTTTATCACACTATTCGGGTAGCCGAGAAGCATGTATGCAGTTGCTAGCATGATACGATGGTTTTTCTAAGGATGATGTTGATAGGAGGTAGAAGGAGGATTTGCGCCATAAATCCGCACATTTATGTCACGAACGATTATGTCAAAGGACAGAACGACTTCACAGCCAAATCTCTTCAAGCCTCTTTATAGAGGCTTTTTCCATTCAATGAAAAAGTCAATCTCACCCCGATTTTCGCTCACACATGTAGGCGTGCTTGGCTGCTTGTCGTTATGCTTTCAAGATTGCACCAACACGTGCTCACCGCAGATTAAGAGCGTTTTTTAAAGTAAATTTTCGCTCGAAAAGGTTCCAGTTACGTGCCGCGCAATTTTTCGATGACGCATTTGTCCGTTTTGCTATCAGTTTTAACGCATTTGTCCATGATGCAACGATCCATCCACATCATTTCATTTGTATTCGCTTGCATTTTACGGTGTTCGGGACATAAAAGAAAATCGTTGAATAGCTTTCTTTGCTTGTCGCCATCATTGATTTTCCCATCTTCTACGACTAGTCATCGCAAACGAAAGGCCGAAAATGATACGTTGTACATTCAAGTTTATAGGATTGACCGAGTCTTTTGTTACATTCAAATTTATAGGACTGATAGGGAGTTTATAGGGAGTTTATAGGACATTCAAGTTTATAGGATTGTACATTCAAGTTTATAGGATTGACCGAGTCTATTGACCGAGTTTATAGGATTGACCGAGTCTTTTGTTTTTAGATCCTTATGTGAAGCTATATTTGTATCACGGTAAGAAGTTGATAGCAAAGAAGAAAACCTCAAGGAAATATAAAACGCTCAATCCCTACTACAATGAGAGCTTCCAGTTTAAAGTGACTCCTGATTTGATGCAGGTATATTTTTTCTTTGTTTCATTCCACTCAGCCGTTTTATAAACATCTTTTGTTATCATCTGTGGGAGGATGCACTAGTCAGATTCCTTTCCC
>JPKZ01001794.1:218869-234716 GCA_000803305.1 Toxocara canis
GGGAGAGTACACATCAGTTGCAAAATATAGTTTCGATGTCCAGTGCTTTACAGCTACAGTGTCATTATGAGACGTGTCGCTTTTGGTGGCGATCAGAGCTTGTTAGGATATCACTTGGTAGCCGTCGTCGTTACCACATCGAATATTGCTACTTCACCACTCCTTAATGTCATTAAGACTGCGAATGAAATGTTTTCTCATGTTTGTGTATGTGTGTCGCTCTCCGATACGTTTTCGTCTTACTCATTGGTATACGGTGAATATGGTATCAAACGTTGTTATGTGTGTATCATGCAAAAAGCTGCAAATCACAAATAGCAAAAGCATTCCAAATTTACAAAATTGTGTTTCGAATCGTCGTCATTGCCGACAGTAAAGAGTTTTATGATCGAAAGAAAGTAAATAACACAGCATGGAAAGATATCTAACGTTTTAAATATCTTTTAAACACTATATATGCGAGATATTAAAAAAAAAAATCCGTAATTTTGTGACGCAAGAGAATAGTTGACGAGTGTACCGTACTACAACGCATTACTTGCTTCGACTGATCGCAACAACGAGAGCAATCAACTGCCATTTACGGATATTTTTATGAATGATGTTAGTAGCGATTATTGTGAATGACGTGAGACTTGCGGCTATTCATGGCTATTTGCGTCAGCATTGTTCGCCCATCTTCATTCTAGCGTGATCGAGAACTTCCTTTCGCAGCATAGCGCTACCTGGTACACGAATAGATACGGACGGCTATTACACGTGTTTCAGTTTTATAATAGATGGCAATTTGTCTTATGCAATGCTTTGTCATTATCTACGCGTTCGTTTTGTGCAGTTTCGAGGCGAGAGAGATCGTTGTGTGTTATTTTAGCGTATGAGTGAATTGCGGTTTTTTTTGCCGTGGAAGTTACTCGATTTTTATTTCGAGTTGGTGGGGTTCTGTTGATTTCGATTACGTGATTTTCACCAAAGGTTTTTCTTTTAAATTGAAATATTTGACCGGATCGGATATAACAACTGGATGAAGCGCGGAGAATTATGTCGCGTTTGTCCCCGTTGATCACCGGCCACATCGTCCCCCCCATCAATCGGAGAACTCCGTTAAAGGGTTCTTACCATTTTATGAAGTAACTCGCTTTTTGCTCATTATGTATGGAGTTTCCGTATAAAAGCAGCAATGAATCAAGCAACCAGTTAGTAGATTTGTTTATCCACCGCAATTATTTTNTCTCTTCAATAGAGAGTCCATGGTGCTCCCCTCAACAAAACCTGTGGACACGTGCCATATTTAGCAGGCATGATTTTCGACATCCACAGCAGGTGTGAGACGCGTGCGCACGTATATCGCTGTGCTGTGGTGTGGTTGCCCTGCAACCGCAGTTGCGCACCACTTTCCGCGCCGCTGAGTATTTTATATTGTCCACAGTAGGGCACATTGCTTTGTGTTTTGCTGAACGTGAACGTCCTCTCCATACTTGTCGGTGTTGTAGACCATTTGTTCTAGCGATGTATTGGGGTTCACCTTATTGTCTTGTTCTGCAAACAACAAATTATTTACTGTAGATATTTTAATTTACTTAGCAAAGTGCCGTCTCGAACAATTTGCTATATGAACTTCGATTGTCTTTAAAGAATTTTTCATTTTGTGCAACCAAAAGTCGCACATTGAATTCCGTGAAGCAAACAGAAGTCGAAGCGATTTGATTCGACAACAATAATTCTCTTCCACTGTTACACGTTATATGATGAAATTAAATTTTTAATTAAATTAAATTAAATAATTAATGAAATTAAATTAAATAAGAACGAGAAAAATGACTGCATTGAGAGCGATTATTATGTTGATTAGGGCATATCAGAGGAGTTCACTTTTGTTGTCATCTTTTAGTCTTTGTTCCTTTTTTTTGTTCTCATTTCTGTGGATTTATTGCGAGATAAATGCAACGAGTGTAGGCCATTTTTTTAGTGTTTACAAAATGACGAAACATTTTTAGGATTGCGCATCTGAATTGTGCAATTCGAAGTGTTTGTTACTTGCCAACGTTAATGTTTGTCATCTATTTCTTATACAGGTGCTCGTCGAGTAACGATGGAGATGAGTTACGATGAACCTATTGTAACTTGAAAATAGCATAAATCGGAAACTGAACTAGCCTACCGACGAGTCACACAGAATGTTGATCAGTATGAAGTAATAACTGACATCCACAAGGCGAGAGATGGGTACATTCCGACATCGTTCTTAACGCATCGTACCGTTGTGTTTTGCCTTCCGCGCGAGACTTAAAGTATTTTTACAATTTCGCCTTATCAATATCGTCATCGGAACTTTGGAATGTCGTAAATCGAACTTCGTAATTCAAGAGAGCATCTGTAGTGCGAAAAAAAATTGCAAAGAATAATACAATTAATCGTAGGAGTGTTGACTTGTTGTTGAAGTAAGTGAAATGGGTTATAGTAAGTCTCGTCGAAGGGATATCTGAACTGATTTTAGGGGAGAAGGGGCCTCTGGTCGGTGTGTCAATTTCGCTCACTTTAATAAACATGGTGACAGCATGACGGAACGTAGAATACTGATCTTCAAGAAGTGTCCCTCCTCGTTTGTGTTCGATTAGAAATATCAAAAAACAATATGTAGTGAGTGGGTAGCAACAAACGTGTTTCTCCGATCAGCTTGCACAACGCAGCGGCACATACACCTGGAGGCCGAGCGTTTTTGTGACCGCTTAGGAACGTTTTTACATAAGGTGCAGACAAGTTAGAACTCAAAACTTTACCTTAAAAGCCTTGCGAGATTAGTTCACTTCATCCATGCTTCGGTAGTCGTTGTTAGGATTTACAGTTGGATAACTGTATGTAACGCAGAGCTTCATCGTGATCAGTTCGAGCACATTTGAACGTAACAAACTAATATCTAAGATCATGGGCATAAGACGGATAAGAGTGGCAACCTGGAGAGCACAAAGAAGCAAAGAAAAAACCGGTTATCGGTGACAAGAGATTCTCTAATATTGAAGATTTGGAACCCAAATAAATGCAAGGCGACATTCTGATCGATGTCATTTCCCAATCAGGAAATAAACAAATATTGCCGAATAGAGATTGTGATGAAGGGAAATCAACGAGAAAGAGTGCGGAGCATGGCGTTCTCTTTATTGTTCTTTTTCAGTGTTATACTCTTCCCATAGACTATTTGTTATTTTATGCATGTTCTGTCTTAGTGGAGTTTGGGATTTGCGCTTTTATCAGTTACCCACAATTGTGATTCGTTTTGCGGATGATAAAAATTAATTGAAGCTGTTTATTTCGCTTTTTCTTCCCTTTTTGCATAAGAATATTTGCGAAAGAGACTGTTTCGAGGACCACTGTAAATACGCATATATATATATATATACATATATATATATATGTGTATACGAACAGAATGCCATATATGTACATGTATATACGGTGTATATGTATATATATATATATGTGCATATGTATGTATATGTATACATGTAAAGATTAATGTATAATTCCACTAGATGATCACGATGAAAAATAAATGGGTGATTTCGATATGAATGTTGCCATCGGGTATGACTCGTATTCGCGCATATAAACTTTAGTTGGCAAGTGAAAATTTATGGTTGGTTTATAATGAAAATTAATTGTTGTATGTAGCATTACCATAATGTCATTAGAGAGCTTTAATGTGAGCGAGCAACAAAGCCGATTTGGAATCGCGTGTTCAGATTGCCGTTAATCGTTGACGTGAATTTGTGTTGTCAGGGACGTTTCGCGAAATTTTTTAACTTTTTTCGGTAATATTTAATGTGAACAACGTGGATTAGGTACGCTGGAATGAAGGAAACCTTTAGAGTCCATCACTTACTAGGAATACAGGAAACACTTAAGGCAATGACGCTTTTGAGGTGAGCACTTTTTTTCAGCATATGCTCGCTTGCTTTTTTTGGAAATCAGAAACAATCATATTTTCGGAAGCTGTGCTGAAAGGGGTGGGAAGGGGAACTATTTTTTCAGTATGTTGGAAGATGAAGGAATACTTGAGGAGGTTACTATAACTCTTAGGGGATGTTTTGCATATTCCTATTTTTTGATTTCATCTGACTCATTTGTTTGCGATGGCGATCTTGGTATCGAAATTTTTTGGCGAAAGAAATGTTTCGCTTATGTACCAATTCTCATCTAAATCAATTTTTTACGGGACCATTTATCACAATGAGAGCTTTAAAAGCGTCTGTGTACTTATATTTCCCTTTCTTCATTCCTCGCTTTTGCAAATTTTGCACCTCGGTGCCGGTTTTTTCTCTTTCTCTCTCTCTTCCTCTCTCTCTTTCATGGTGCCACTTCTTACGGATGAACTATGTAATGTTAATAATGTTAATTAAGTTATCTGCACTATTCCTTGCAGAATGTTCTCGTTACTTTTTGTTCACTTTGATTTATATTTTCCATATATACATATATATATATATCCTATACAATGGACGATATCAGTTCTGTAGTAATCAATCCTATCTATGCTAGTGAAATGGGGGGTTTTTCTAAGGTCTTACGCTCAAAGTTGAAATGAACCGTTTGGTGATCAGTTGCCATATCTCAGACATTCAAGGGCAGCAATTCGCTTGTCAAATTCTTACTACTCTACAGTTGAACCGAGTAATCTTTTGCTCAAACTAAAACGTTTTTCTACGTGTATTCAGTGATAATTTTGTGCTGTGATGATTTGCATACAGTCATAAGTTCATGTGCTATAGTAAATTCATTTGCTGATAAGTTTGTATAGTGATACGTGAGCACAAGCTTTATATTCTTTTTGTCTGGTTGTTGATGCAACGTGATATTTGTATACGCGCTAAACGAGTGCAACTGTATAGGTTAACCTAGTTTATTGAATAGCTTTGGTTATAGGAGGATGTTTCAAGCATTGTTCATATCCACGTTATTGCTTCTTTCGTCAGTGGACGCTCGCAAGATCAAGGTCGGAAGTCCACCAAGGGGTAAAAGTGCAGCACGCTCCGGTTCAGCTGCTTCTCAACCGCGTGGAAATGTCCCACAAGGTGGTGGATTCCAGCAGGTCGGTGCCTTTGTTCCTCATCAGGTCACCTGCAACTTCTTTTTGCCTCCTTCCACTCAGCTCTGATGGAGGACTTTTTTATGTTAAAAGGCCGCTTTTTCTTCAACGCCATAAACTAGCTGGTTTAGCCATATTTATTACTAGTATATTAGAAGTATAAAGTTTTTTTAGAAGTATAAAGTATTTATTAGAAGTATAAAGAAGAAAACATTTAGTATATAGATTATTAGAAGAAAGTATATATATTAGAAGTATATAGAAGTATCGTTTCGTTCGACTGATACTACCTCGTAGTTTACCCTGTTTCGTTCGTATAAGCTCGACACGCATGCATTTCGTGAGAGGTTTATGTTCGTATGGAAGCTTGCGTAGGGAAAGGTGTTCATAAGAATTGCTGATTACATAGAAGGAGGAAGAAGTGAAGGTAAGTTTTCGAGAGAACACAAGCTTTGGAATCTGTTTTGCAATTAATTTTCTTGAGTTTCAGGGCGTCCCTCCGCACCAGCCGGGCGGTTTTCAACCCGCCCAACCAGGCGGCTTTCATCCAAATCAACCAAGCGGCTTTCGGCCCAATCAGCCTGGTGGTGGTTTTCATCCTAATCAAGGCTTCGGTCCTTCCGGGTAGGTTGCGTATCATTTTTATGCGGTTTTCATTGCCGTCAAAATGCATCGGTAATGTTCAGAGCGCATCTTTGCATATGCTTATTTTTATTCCTTTGGTAGTTTCAGTTCACGATTTGTACTGAATTGAATTGAATTAAATTAAATTATATTTATTCACACGAATAAAGAAAGCTGCATATGGCAAGGAGAACTTATGTGACAGTGTCATGATTGCATATGCAGGAGAAATCAGTTCATTGAGACCATAGAGATAAAAAGACTGCAGTTGTTGGGAATACTGAATAAGCACTGTATAGCGGAATGGATAAGCAAAGAACGGTTAATATATATTTTGGAACTGAAAGACAAGGAAATGAAGGACGCATGAGACATAAATTAGCAAACGGAGCTGGTACGGATGGTGTTGGTAGACTAGGTCAGAAAGGGCTCTCAAGGCTTTCAAACCGTTTAAACGTTTTATGCCATCAACCATATTTTAAGGGGACGCTAATCTAAATACGGATAACTCCAAATTGAAAACTGTAAAATACACAGTTTGCGGTGCGTGTTTTACGTTTCAATTGAGTTTTCATTTTGACGTTCGCATTCCTCAGCAAACGAAAAAATGCTTTCAAATAATATTTCCAAAAACCATTTAATGTCTTGATAACACAGAGTCGAATCAACTTTCACATTACGCTATTCTAAGACCTCAAAATTGAGAGCTTTTAGTCGAATACGTCTATGCGTATATATATGGTATATAGTTTCAGTTTATAAACCGGAAGCGTTTCAGCGATAAAACTTTGCAAGCCTAACATTTAGAAAAACGAGGTCTGTCTTGCACAAATTTAGCGCAATTCTCGAATTTCTGGTTGTGTTGTGTAACGGATAGAAAGAATAGGGATCGAAATGTAGTTCAGTGGGAATAATCACCGTTGAGCTGAATTACTGGCAGCGAATTTCGGCTAATATGATGCAAATCATTGTGAACTGCATAAAATACAACTCGCATTTTGAATTTCTGGATATAAAATAGGGAAGTTTCAAAAAAATGAATGCGAAAATCTCGGGAAGATTAATGGAAGCAATGAGAGTGCTTGTGATCACTTGAACGAATCGCTGGACTACCTCGGTAGGCGTCAAAAGCAACTGTTTGGTTGGGAACTGAGCAAAACTGTTTGTGCATAACCAAGCATTCATTTTTGTTGATTTTCGAGCGTATGTTGCACAATATTAAGCATGACTGCGACTCTGGCGCGCATTCTAAATTATTTTATGATACTTTGATGTAGCTGATCACGTTCAATATTCTCTTCTTCGATTAATCACTTTGGTATGATATAACGGCATATTCGTTGCGCAGATCGCTCTATTACCTCCAATGAAGTTCCAGCAACCGATAAAGTTCAATTTCTGGAGGAGAAGAGTATCGAGCCGAGTTATATCGTGGGGGGGGGGGGGCTTTTTCCAACTTCTGATAAGGGATTTCCTTTAAAAACAAGATTGCTCATCACAGCATTATTTTTGAGGTATGGGCTATAATGAAGGGGAAAGCCAATTTTTCTCACCATCCTTGCTCAGGAGGAAGTCTATCCGAGGCCAGGCTGTATCACAGGGAGTGTGGGGGCAGAGGGGATTGGAGGGGAAGGAAAGGGGCTATTCGAGGGTGATACACTATATAGTTTTTTATTTCTGCGTTCGATCTACAATGTGGCTCCGTATTTCATGCGCATATTTCTCCCGCCGAACGTACTTTCATGACATTCGCTTAAAGTTCTATGGGTTTTTGAACATTGCTTTTTAATGAAAGAAAACTTCTCACGTCTTTATTTTTTGTGGAGATGGTCGCTTCAGACCTTTGTTTTTTTTTGAGGTCGAAGTTGGCAATAGAAGAATTTCGATTCGTTCACTCAAGTAAATCTGAACGATTGCGTTCCTTATTAATATGTTCCTACAAAAAAGTCTTAAACCATTTTGCTTTTAAATTGTCAATCGGCAACTTTTTTTTACCACTGTGACACTCTTTTAGTATTGATCATTTCTTTTATATTTTTGATTTTTTTTTTCATATTTTGTTGATCACTAGATATGGTTGGACCATCCATGTTTTATGTAAGGAAATACGGCTATCGGTTTTCCAGTCCGACTCATTTTTAAAAGTGCAAAGTGTGTAAGTTTTACAGATTCAATGCTGGATCAGGTCCAGGCTCACTTTCAAGAGGAAGTCAATTCAAAACGGCTCTTGCTGCTGGTGCGTTAGGTGCTGTTGGCGGTTTGGTGACTTATGAGCTTGGCAAGGTATTATATTCCATTTTGCTTATTTCTTCAAAATTTGTTCATTAAGCTGTTTTTTGAGGGGAGAGTATAGAGGAGCGTCAACATAATTTCTCTCGATTCAATTCGGTTCCTGTTTCGGTACGGTTATATGGAAGTCTTTTTTTTGCGTAGCTTCAAGCCCATGTGAAATTACTGAAAACATTTCCAGCTGTTATGTTAAATTGAAGCTAAAAAACACATAGTAACATACGTGTTCATGTGTTGCATACTCACTTGAAAGGATCAGTCAATAAAGATGAAAGAAAAAAAGAAATGCAGTTTGTTGAGAAATGACTGTAGAAATGACATAGCATGAGCGTTTTGCAACGTTGCAAAATGGCACTTGTTCGAGCTTAAAGGTTTGTGCATTTGCGTTTATATTCTCTTTGCTTATTTCAGGCAATAATTCATTCAGCATCACAACCGTTCCACGTTAACGACCGGGCATATTATTTCGATGAGAAAAATTACCAACAAAAAAATGGCTATAGTATGTGCTCAATGCCTCTCGATGAGCTCATCAAACAAACTCAGGTTGATTGTCGTTCTTTTTCTCTCTTTCTCTTTCTAAGCTGTTCCCGTATTAGGCGTTAGCAAGGGCAGTGATATGAATTCTTGGAAATTATCTTTTTTTATACAGTGAACTTTAAGGGACTTCCATGAGCGCTGTTGCTGATATTCATCGTTTTGATCAGGCTGATAATGTTCATCATTCTGATCAGGCTGTCTTCTTACAGAAAAGCACATTTAAATTAGGCTTAGGCGTTTAGGCGTCCTATTTCAGTTGAGAGGCATCAAGGTGAAATCATTAGGCAAAGGAACCGGTGGCACTTCATTCATGTAGTCGATTTTTAAAATTACAGGGACGCTTCATCTTTTTTTTCTCACATCTTTCGCGAATGCTACTAAGACAGAGGGGTTCAATGTGGTCACGTTTTTTTTGGAGGTGGCTTGCTTGATTTGAAAACAACGCCTCATAATTTGATTGACACTTTTGAAATTAAATTTGGTTCACTTGACGTCAACAAAATATTTTAGTCTAGTTAAATGGTATGCGAAATCATTTGCTGCATTCCGGCACGGATCCGTTACCTTAGAACCAACCAGTTGTTTGAGACCAAAACCAAACCACGCCAAAGCATCGTTGTTCATCACTCATCTGTATCGTCTCAGTTAACTGTTTTGGTTGGAATCTACGATATGTTTAATACGATTGGTAGAGCGGTTTTCGCTGTTTTATGGATTTCGACTAAGGAGTCCGCAGTCAGGAGCTGTCGGTCCCGTCAAGCCTGACCCTGAGAAACACATGGGCTGATTGAATCCGATAGAGAGAGGCAAAGGTGTATGCGATTCTTATACTTGGATTTTGAGTAATAGATAATTGTTATAGAAACTTCTCGTCTATAATGTGCCTGATGATAGTTTAAAGAATGTTTAATAGTATTTATTGTTATTGAAGAGCGAACATAGTTAAGAAGTATGTGTATACGGCTTGGGAATGCAAACATGAAGTGCCAAAATGTTGAGTAAACGATATTTATTGTTGTGTATATCCGGTATTCCTCCGCATCAATTCTGCTACAACCAAATCTACGTATATATGTTTCAGGGTTCCACAACAGCAGCGCCAGTAACACCCGGATTGACGGCAGGAGCAGCGGACAATGAGAGCGCACCGACGACAACACCATCACCTGATCAGTTACTGTCAAACGTTCGTTTTTAAACTTTTTTTAAAATCAGCGGCTAGTTTATGCTACTAGTGTTTCTTATAAGATCGTCAAGATTTTGTGGGAAGATTATATTCAGGTTCTTACGATAGTTGAGTATATTTCAATAGTAAACTTATTGAAGGAACTGTAGCAAGCTTCGGAACATATCTGCTCGTTGTTCTTTTTCATGTTTTTATTTAAGTTTTGGATAGTGGGCATTTATTGAAAGAAAAACGGTGTAAATGAAGAGAGAGAAGTTAAGAAAAGTGATTTCCGCAGAGAAGGAAATTTTTTGCCATAGAAAAGTTGAAAGATGTGTTCGAAAAGATTAGGAATTGGCAAAGGGGTGCTCGCTTTAATTTTTTGACGTTTTATTTTGTTTTACGTTTTGCTATTCTCATAAGGTTGTCAACATCGCTAATTGATCCCAAAAGGGATAAAGAACGGTTGTTCGATCCGAATTTTTAAAGTAAATTTGGATTTTAAAAAAACGTGCAGTAGCAATGAAATGCGCTATTGTGATGCTGTTGTTTCTCAATTCGCTCATCGTATAACACACAACTGTGTTACAGTACCATGTCGTTATTTGTAACTTTCCTTTCACAGCTATCCTGTTTGCATTTGCATGTAATCATATTTGTCTGTCTCACAAGGACTAAATGAACTCAAATGTTATTTTTAATGAATATTCGTTATGAAATTTCACTCTGAAATGGACTCAAATTTCGTTGTTCATTTGCAAAGGGGGCGTTCATGTTTCAGATTCAATTCAAAGATGGCTCTCGACCAAAAACGATTGTTTGGAGCTGTAAGAATGGATCGGAAGTTTGTTGCGGTACCGAGTGCTGTCCTGCACCTCCACAGGTCTCCTCGAATGGTGGTGGTTCGAGTGGTCACTCGCATGGATCATCTTATGCTGGCATTGCGTTCGGGTGCGTTTGTCGTTGTCTTTTACGAAATATTTTCAACTCGAATTTCTTTTCATAAATGAAAAACGTTTATGATAGCAACAGCAGTTATGCAATGTTTCTATTTCGACTTTTTTTTCATTTTGCCGATGTTCCTTTGTTAAAGAATTGCAGAGAAATGTCTACGCGGTCGACATCGTTTTTTCAGTTGTTTAAAAAAAAACGAAAGTTAGAGGAAATGTTTTGCGATCATGTTCTTTTGTAGTAGTAGGCGAAATAGGATTTTTCGATCAATCACTCTCTCTACGCTCGTTTCGAAAGCGAAATTCACCTTTCTATTCAGCCGTCTGGATGCTTTGTTTAGCAAAGTGCCAAAAAGAAGAAAAATTAGCGCGATGTGACAGACCATTCTTCATTTTATGGTGCGATTGATAACTTTTTCTCGACGAGATAGGAATTAACCTTACAAATATGCAAAGGATCCGTCCCTCTAAGTAGCCACTCACAAGTGTTCATCATGCACTTCAGCTTTGATTGTTTTTTTCATTCGGCCGTATCCGTAATGCTGGTCCATAGCTGAATTTGATTCGGGCTTGGATGGGAAGACAGCGCTTCGGCAGAGAAGACTTTGTCCGTGTACGAGCTCGGAACGCCTGAACTGAAAAGTCGATGGTCGCGAGATGAGGGTTTTCACTTGTTGCGCAGGATATAGAACTTTCCCGATAGTTACTGCCTCAGTGAACTACGCATTGTGATTTGATACCGTAGAGGTTTGGTGACGACGTGCAATTTCAGTGTTTTAGTGTGCTTGTGGCGTTGCTCGTGCTGATATGTTGCTGTTGTTGCCTCGCCTATAAGTTCTTCCGCTCAGTCTTCGACATCTGTTTGCCTACCTCAACACGCAACAACGATCCCAATGTCGCCTACACGAGTGACAAATATGTCGCTGGCCCTCCCAGTGAGTTAGCTGTATTCTTGTCGATTTTCTTGTTTCGTTTTCCCAACACATTTGGTTTGACGAGGCGATGGTCTGCTATAGTTTAGGTAAGCGTGGTTCTTTCGCTTCAGTTTGCCATTTTCACGATAGTCTAGCCGTCTGTTAGTACCGTTTGGGATGCCAGTTCCTGAGTCCAGCCGTGCGTTAGTACCGTTTGGGACATCAGTCCTCGGACTCCATGGAGAATATTAAAGAGCTCGATCTTTGACAGTTATCAGGCCCAAATACATGACGTATGTTGTCAGAAAAGAATATTCATGCAAATTATGTGATAAATTTTAGTACCCATTGCAAACTTCGCTATCAAATGTAAATTTCAGACTATGATGGATACCCTCAACAGCAACAGGGCTATCCGAAACAGCAGTCGTATCCAGGTGCGCAGCAGGGAGTTGGCTATCCACAAGCGCAAGGCTACACGTATCCGGCGCAGCCTCCCGCCTTCCAGCCGTATCCATCACAGTCGTCGTATCCTCCGCAGAACTACTAGAAGTTCTTACAGGTTCTTTCTTCACTCAGGTACAATAATGTTTGAACTTGAATGTAGAGGTGCGCTTGACATGTACTTATATGATTTGGTTGCATATCGAGCATGCGAACGGAAACCCCGAAGCGTTGAGGAATCTGTTCCACTTTTTGCTCATTAAATTACGGCATATTGCTTTTTTCCTTAAGGTAAATAAGTCCGTGGAATGCACTAACGTATGCGTTATGAACCGAAAAATTGAGCGGTTGAAGTGCTGTTCGGGTTTGCGCGGTGCAGTAGGGCTGTGGATCGACAAGTTTGTATGGAAATTAGTAATCAAAAACTGAAAAATATGATGATCGCATCATAACAATGTATTTCATTAACTCACTTCCCCGTTCACTTGAATTCCAAATGTCTGATTAAAAAAAGCCTCAAAAGCAAATCTAAAAGAGAAATCGTCGGTATGGGGGAAACGAAATTCTAGTGCAAATTTCTGTTATCACTTGGCATCAGTAGTTTCGGGTTTGCGCGGTGCAGTAGGGCTGTGGATCGACAAGTTTGTATGGAAATTAGTAATCAAAAACTGAAAAATATGATGATCGCATCATAACAATGTATTTCATTAACTCACTTCCCCGTTCACTTGAATTCCAAATGTCTGATTAAAAAAAGCCTCAAAAGCAAATCTAAAAGAGAAATCGTCGGTATGGGGGAAACGAAATTCTAGTGCAAATTTCTGTTATCACTTGGCATCGTATTGGCATATTGCTACTAGCTTATGAAATGATTACTTGCCTTTTTGTCTTTTTCGCAGCAAGTAAAACTTCCCTTTCCGACTGATTGTGTGTTTCGTTCTACGTCAGTTCCATGTTGCTCACAGATTACTACAAGCTTCTTGTTACGGTTCCAGTCTACACCAATTTCTTGTTATCTTTTGGCGTTCCTACTTTTGATCTTTTCATTGTATTTATGGAATTGCATTTAACTCAAGCGTTCAAATTTACCAGCTGCTTTTGGTGGTAATGGACCGACGAAATGGGTAGAAGATGGAGCGGTATGTGGTGGTCAAATTCACGGTAGAAGCTAGGGCAGCAATTCGATACAATGGGGATTCTTGTCGGGGGTTCGCATTCGAAAGAGCTCCTACCTTCATCTCCAAATTTAGCTCTCGTGGAAGCATCACCTCTCATAATCTCCTACCCCCTCCCCACCAAGTCTTTTTTTTAAAATTTATTCTTCCATTTGTGCAGTACCACTCCATAGAAATCCTCATTAAATTCGGCCAGCCCCGAATTTAGTCCCTTCCCCTCTCCTCCTTGGGAAATACTACCCCGCATAACCCCCTTTCCCTACCTTCGAATTTACTACCCTCTCTAATAAGTTTAAATGCTACAGTTTTCGAGATGTAGGTTCGAGGTTGCCCTGCAGTTTCCTGTTTAATTTCCCCATTTTCAAAGTTTAAGCTTAACATCGGGATAATTTCAGCTTAGTTTACGAAAACGTTTTGTAGGAGAGTTAAAAAGACGAAACTTTAAGTGGTAGCCACATCCTTGACTTATATTAAAAAGTAACATGAACGCTCGAATTATACTGCGATGAAGTGCTGTACGAATTTGACTTTCGATTACGTCACAAAGATGTTTTATGTGTTCAGCTGTGAAATAAATTTTCTGTTTTATTTCATACACTGTGCATCGCTTCTTCCATAGCAAACAGTGACTGCATCAGCGTCCGCTGCGATGAACGTTCGGCGGCAATAAACGGGTGATTATTGAACAAGGAATTATGAAATCATAGTGGGATTCATATTTTGTCAACACACCCTCCTGTATGCTACACTAATCATTAATATGTTTTTATTTGTTAATTAATCCTAGGTGATCGGTGAAATTTTTTTGAAACATGCAAATATTACATCCAACAATGACGTACGATTTAAGTGAAGGTACTTGTGAAGTGTGAGCAGAACGATTCGTGCATCATTCCTTAGGGAACTTTTAGCTGGTTCAGCCAACATGGTAGCAGTCCGCAAATCAGAAATTGAAACAATTCGTCTGCAAATCGTTTGGAAGGTCTATGTTGCACCTGCTGTCATCATTAAGTAAAACTGGTCACTTAATTACAGAACAGGAAGATGACATACTTAAGTGAAGACGCTATAGCGCCAGTATTTTCAACGGTCGCCGATATAGCGTAATAAATTTTGCGGCCTATTTCATTATTTGAAGTTATGCTGACCGGTTGGTTCGATGTCCGTCCATTGTTGCAGCATGTGCCCAATTCAGTGAGATTCTCAACAGTAGTAAAACATCCACAAGACTGTATTACTACAAGCACACATTAAGCAGTTAACCTTATAGAAATGCAAACGTGGGCACAGCAAATTGTCCCGTTTGTGCAGGATCGAGGGGATAACAACAAATGCGCGTCACGCAGATGACTGCAGATACGTAGCGTCAATCTACCAGAGCCTCCATCGCAGCCAGATGCGAGCACATGACAGTTGAGGAGCGTATGTTGAAGTCAGGCGATTGCCGAGGGGTTTGTTGAGGCGCGCGTGTTTGCGTGTTCTTTGATGCAGCTGCCATTGATCGAGATGTGGCGTTGCGAAGCTTACGGCTAATTTGATAAGCTGCCAGTTGCGAGCGCTTCTCTTTTCCGGCCGGATCGTCGGTGCTATCTGTATGGGGTACATTCTATTTCCTGTATTTTATTCTGATGGTTTATCGATTGTGCGTGAGTGTCGCTTCACTTGCTTTGTAAAGTTGGTTGTAAAATCTCAAGTTTTTGGTAGCTTTATTCGAACAGGCTTTGCTAGCCGAACGGTCTGTCTGTGTATGGTGCTTAGTCCGTTCTCTTATCCCGTTTTCCTATGCGTAATTGTGGTCCACTAAGTGAACGTGAGCAAATTTACATATGATTATGCCAGTCTGTTCCTGTATTAGGTTTGCTTTGGTTCTGTTGTCTTTGCGCACAACTGTGGTCTAGCGTTCTGTGAGACCTTGCTCCCGACGAAGAGCAGTTCCCCGGCCTTTCACTTTCGGCTTCGTTAGCGGCGAGATGGATTTTCATCGGGATCCAACTGCTGGCGATTTACTTCCCAACTTTTTATTCGGGTTCCCCTGCATTAAAGCTCTCCCCGACCGATGGGGTCTTCCTCGCAGAAAAATGTTATTTCATCACTTCGCTCTATGGTATCCCCGCCAAGAATTTGAGGAGCTGCTCTCCCACTTCTTAGTCGACCAATTCGCTCCATGAGGGGCTCCAACCGGCGGATCATTCACCCACATTCCGGACCCGGCGACGTCCACCTTCCCAGGTCATAAGTCTGTCCCGTAGTACACAGATTTGGTTCGGCGCAGCAAAACCAATCGATTGGACGGTAATCAGCTACGTATTTCCATCTCCCAAGAACCAGCCACTGGTCTCAACTACTGCCTGTGATTGTAAGTGACAGTCTTTGGAGTGAGCACGTTTTTGAGATATGTATGCTGGAGGATCTAAACTACAAGGAGGCATATACCCAATGTCATACGGTATGTAGTCCACTCTTTAGATGCGTAAAAGAAGTTTTCCTCTCAGCTATAATGGCCATTCAATAACAGCTTTATAATACATAAAGAAGCCTACACTATCGTTCGTCGTTCAGAGATTGCTTTCGAATGTCCATCATTACACGTAGGTAACCTTTATCCTGGACCTTTCCGTAATGGGAGAGGGATGATCTCCCCTTTCCCCCCCCCCCCCCCCTTCTCT
>JPKZ01001794.1:241047-251108 GCA_000803305.1 Toxocara canis
AGATTAATTGTCCCGATTTTATTGGTTCCCTTGCAGTTAGGAATAAACTTCCCTGGCTTAAGTGCTTATGTGCAACAGCCTATCGTTTGAAATATCGTTTCCCGCCGAAACAAATATTTGTGCACTGTTGAGGATAATCTTTTAGCCGATCGCTTCATTCATTAATAACGAATTTCTAAGCAAAGTTCGGATCGTTTAATGAGTGTATTCGAATTTCAGCTATTCGAAATCCGGGGTCGGTTCGTTTCTAAGGTCAAACAAGTTTAAGAATGCCATTGTTGGTGCTGCGGCCGGCTATCTCACCTATCAAGCTGGCAAAGCACTTATTCGCAGTGCCGTCGCTCCAATGATGTTTGTTATTGCTCTTCTCATTTCACTCACATTTCATCACAATACTTATCTTCTTTCACGCGTTTTGCCAAATTTTACAGTTGTAAAGCACATTTTGTGGCTTTGTCATTGTCCGCACAAATTTATATGATCGTTTATTTATATAATTTAGCAACCAGAAAACCATTGTAATGGAACTTGGCAGAGGTGGTTTACGTCTGCATTGATTAGGGTACCTTTTCTCAGACTGATTAGGGTACCTCTTCTCACTCATCGACTCCGGCACACAAATCTGGTTACTAGTTTGCGTGCATTTTCAGCGCAACAGCTTGCATTTTATACCATTCGGACTGCGAAAAAAAAACGAATTTTTATGGTTTTACACGAGCTCATGTATCACGTAAAATTCCAACAGTTTTCCTTTCACTTTATGGAATTGATCAGATAAGTGAACAGCCATAGCGCATATGATGCGCCAACTCTTGGCATGTATTCCCCACACATGTATGGTCATACGCAGCGCTGATTTCGCTTTCATTAAAGGCTTAGACATTCTCTGATTTATCGGCATCAAAAAATTCCCAAAATTGTCACAAAGTATGTTATTCAGAGGGAGGTGAAATGTTATTGTTTTGAGTTAGCCATTGCTTAGTGCATTTTGAGGGATTTAAGGCTTAAGGAAAATAAAATTTGTACGAAGATTCGTTGGGAGCGAATGATGATTGAAGGAAGAAAAATCTTCAATTCGTCAGTGTTTTTGAAAATTCACTGCCTAAAATGGAGCTGCAAAGTCCTCGAGCCCCTCCCTCATGCATCTTTTATGATTTTAATGCCTTTACGCATTTATTTTCCTACAAACAGACATTGAGTTTAACTGTGTTATTTTTTCCATTTGTTACAACCGTTTTACTGGCAAGATTCCACAGTCACTGATGCAGCAGGATAATTGAGTAATGGGAGAGGAGGAGGGAATCGGAAGCCGCAATTAGGATGGGAAGAGAAAGAGTTGCAAGAATGCTGCGAAGCTGATGCTAAAGAAAACGGGAGAAGGGGGGTTAATGCGCTCTCCTTCTCTATTAACTATATTTTTCTATGACTCAAGCCTCAAACACTACGTCATTCCCCGCAGCGTGCAGCAGCTACATTCAAATAAGGTCCCTTTTCTGCTGCGCTGCTTGAAGTGTTGTTAAAGCAGCACTGATCCCGCATTCTTTCAAGGGAATATTTTGGAAGAATGCGGGATCCGAAAATCCCTAGCTCATGCGACGGCCTCAGAATTACCGGATCTGCAACCTGGTGGGGTGAGGGGAGGGATTGAAATAAAATGAGTTTCTCTGTTTGGTTATCGAGTATCTTGAAACAAACCATGTAGATCACATGCGTTTCCTTGTCATCGAGTATCACAATAACCGAATTTCCCTTTAAAATGGTTTTTTCTAATTTTATGTGGAATAACCGTGCGTACTACTGGGGCTCGAACTATTATCCGTCTTCATATCCGCGTTCGAATATGTGTCGTATGCCAGTCGATTATTCGGACCCGACGTTCAGTAATATCTACTTCCAAGATGGTAGCACTCGACCGCGCGAGATCGTCTGGAGCTGTAATTACAACGAATACTGCTGTGGCTATGAGTGCTGTCCTTCCGGACATGGCGGATGGGGATGGGGACATGGCGAGTCGTCCTCCTACTGGCGTCTCGGAATCGGGTATGTTATCGCTTTGACGCTTGCCGTCCACCTCTTGTGAGTTGCTAAACCCTTTCCCAGTGGTCCTCGACGATTCGCTAAATTTACCTCATAAGCGATGAGCCAAAAATAGTTTCCATTTAGCTTGGAGCAGTCTGTTGAGGGCGGCCATCCCAATTACTATTTTCTTCATCGGCCACCTTATGAACATCATCTTTTGCCTTTTGGAAAAACTGAACAGCAATGTTTAACATTTTGACGGCATTGCTAGGCTTTATCAAAGGTGTTATTGCGAACCCGTTCTAGAATCATCTATGATGACAGCGGTTATAGTTGTTTCCATTTGTAAGCTCTCTACTCGATCGGTAAGCTCTCCTCATTAAGTTATATTTTAGCGAGTTTATCTTTGCAACTTTTCTACTGTAGGCCAATCATAGTCGATTTTAGCATACGGAACTGCTTAATGTTCCTGAATATACTCATACCATTTGAAAGTCGATGGTACTATTAGGAAAAAAAAGCAATTTTTTCAAGCTTAGTTCCAACACTGTTTCTGATTTGTTTATGCAGAAAAGTTTATGCACTTATGGCTCATTCTTGGCACAATGTTTACGGATGTGGACAGAATTTTGCCTGTATGTGGACAAAATTTTGTCCAAATGTAGACAAAATTTTGTCCAAATGTGGACAAAATTCGCCTCTTATAATCATCTTTCGATGAAATACGCATACACCCACATATGTTAGAGAGCTTTCATTTCATGTGGACAATATTTTAAACTGCATTTCTTGGGAGCGTAATGCACATTAACGAACAAAGCATTATACTGTATTACTTGCAACGCAATTGCCTTACCACAGTGTCTTCTTTTCGTTTAGTCCGAAAAGACGTAAAGAGTTCGCATTGTGATTTTCAAATTTTGCAAAATTGTCCAAAATTCGGTTTTGTCGATCATTATATCCCTTAGCACATTTGCATTTTGCAAAACACATTTTAATATGTGTTGTCTATTCGTATGTATGCTCGAGCGTTTGTCTGTCTCTGTCCGCTAATTTCAAACGAGGAAGTGCTGAAGCTGTAGTTGCAAATTTTGTTGTCATAAATTAGCGGTCTATGCCGACGACACCTTATACTCGTTTTCATGTGGATTCCAACAGTGTTGGATGGAATGCTTAATGAACGCTTCGAAGCGCTGAAAATTGCGCATGCATTTTGCTATCAGTCGCGTTGCGAAACAGCATCACAAAAAAAACATTTCGAGAGCTACTTTGCACAACCGATTGGACGGACATGTGATTGCGCTATTAAACAATTTTGTCATTTCGTGGTACTTTATGAGACCAGTCGATTTGATAGGCGAAATTACCGAGACGCATATTGCGCGACTTCTCTCGCATGCATCCTCACTCGAAACTTTTTTAACTCTTCAGTATGGGTGCAAACTGCTTTGAATGCTGCTTATGTTCATTTTTCGAGCCGGAAGATAGGTGCGGTATATGGCTGCTGCCGTCATCGAAAGAAAGGGGATATTTTGTTTCATCAAGTGGCTTCAGCGCTTAACATCACAAATAAGAGCGCAGGAAGAAAGAGGGGGTAAGCAAAGGGAGTCACCCCAATTTCGTGATCAGGGTAAACGAGAGAGAGAATGGTATTATGAGGAGGTTCACAGCGTTGCATCATGCAGGCAGCCTAATGTTGCTAACTTCCTTTATTGGATGTATGTTGTCGATTGATGTTTTGCTTTTTTCTTTCGCTCATGCACTAGCACCATGATCATGGGTACATTACCTATCACACTTTTTTTTAAAAAAAAATTGCTTCTAGCTATAACGCTTTCCTGTATATATTATACGTTCATTAGTTCATCGCGTTAGTCGAAAAAAAATTTGGTCATGCTTTGGCCAAGTTTGGTCTTTGTATCCTTTTTTTACCTCTGTTTTTTTCGTGCTTGTCGCTATCTTCATTGCTCGTCGTGCCTCGTGATCTTTTCTGTGAGATGTTTCCGGTGCGTATAAAACGCTCATCTAATAAAGAAAGTATTTACGGAAGCATCCGATCATGGCAACTTGTCGAAATGCAAGACTATGAGTGTGATAAGGCAGATAAAGGCAAGTGATATGCCCAATATTTGTGGCACAAAGAACATCCATATTAAAAGTACCACAAGTGAGTAACTGCCGCTTCGATGAATAAGCGTAGTTCATGTGCAAAAGAAGGCCAACAACGCGTGCTGAAGTCAGGCAACATTTTTTTGAATGGTCATCAATTCGGGAAATGTTGACGTTGGCGGCAAATGAAAAAGCGCTTGCGGCTATTGAACGAGTGTGCGTGCTATAATATATAAAGATTCTTGCCTGATTCAATAATGTGTTCGCACATTTGTCCATCCGGTGGTTGCAACTCGAGGATCGCAAAGCTACATTTGCGAAAGTTGTTAGATGTAACTGTCGCCTTAGCATAGCTTCAACAAGCAACTTGCAGTAGGGATGAAGTTTTAGTGCTTTTGCAAGCTGGAAGTAAAGGTGAGCAAGATTTGCACAAATTTTTAGCTGACTGGCCTACGTAATACCTCAGCATGGATGTAGAAAGCGATTCTTTAGTAAATTTGTATCAGCGATCACGTTCGAAGCATGAATGTTCGCAATCTACAAGCGGTCAAGATAGGCGATTTGTAGAATAAGCAAGCTGCCAAAGGCACACACCGATATCATCCTCGGTATGCATACCACATGTTTTAAATTGTGCATAATCTCCAGTAGTTAATTCATTAATTTGTCGCTTAATTTTAGGTAGCTAGGTTTTCAAGCTTATAATCAATTCGGGTAGTTAGATTTTTGACTCGTCACTCACGTTTTAATAGGTAAAAGGATTCTAAAGTTGTGGCCTACTTAAGTTGAAATTATATATTCTTTGGCTCTAAGGTTTAGTGTTTTACCTATCTTTGAATAGCCAGATTTCCAACTTGTACATCAACATTGACAAGCTTGGTTTTTAAACCACCATCATATCGACAGGCACACTTTTTAATCTTTCACATAGTTCTCAGTTGTCACTTTTTACAAATCTTAAGTCATTTTTTAGGTGCTGGATTTCGATTTTATTTTGAATTCCAATTTTTCCTGGATTCCTATTTATTTCTTCTCATCTTAAGTTGTTGATTTACTAGATTTTAGCTCAATTTTGAGTTACCTGCTTTCAAAATTTGTCTGTTTTTGCTTGCTGAGTTTCATTATTTCACCTCAGTTTTCAGCTATTGCGTTTTTGAATTTCAGTTCAATTTTGACTTTCTGAATCTCAATGTTTCAACTCAGATTTGAATTATTACGTTTTCGAGCTTTAACAAATTCTTGATTTGATGGATTTTCTTTTTTTCTTTTAAAGTTCTGTGCTGCCACATTCCCATATTTGAGCTGAACTCCAAACTTCTGGATTTCTAAATTTCAGCTCAATTTTGACTTGTTTGATTCCTAAATTTCAATATAATTTTTAGCTCTTGGTCCTCAAAATATTATCTCAGTCTTTGATTGTGGAGTTTCTCAAATTTACTTTAGCTTCCAATTGCTGAAATTCTCTATTTTAACTCAGTTTGGGCTGCCAGATCCATAAATTTTTGCTCAATTTTGGGTTATTGGATTCGCATATGTCACATCAACTCTGAATTGTTCGATTAGTGAGTTTTAACACAATTTTGGGCCGCTTGGTTCCAAAATTTCAGGTCCAGTTTTGGTTGTTCGATTTTAAAATTTTAACTCAGTTTTTAGGGGATAGAAATTTCTCAACTTCACCTTAATTTTATGTTGTTCGAATTCTACATTATAGCTTCTTAACTTTGACTCGCTTGTTATGCAAATTTAAATTCTGTTTTTAGATACCAAATTCATAAGTTTTAGCTCACTTTCAAGTTGCTGAACTTCAACTCTTTTTTTTGATTTCGTAATTGCCCGTTTTTACATCAATTTTAAATTGTTGGACTCGACTAAGTTGTTTGTTTTTACTTACTTGTTATTTTTTACTAACTTACTTCGTTGTGAGTTGTTCGGCTTCCAAATTTTAATTGAGAATTTCATTTCTGGGTTCCGCAGTCTTACTTCAATTTTGAGCTTTTGGATTTAAAGTTTTAACTCAGTTTCGAATTACTGAATGTCCAAGTTGTACGTTAATTTTTAGCCACTAGATTTAGCAGTTCAGTTCAGTTTTTAGTTCGTTCGATTGATTCGCCAACCTCAACTCAGTTTAGAGTTACTGGTTTATTAAAATTTAGATCAACCATACGTTACTGGATTTCCAAATTTTAATTTAGTTTTGAGTCGCCATATCTATGAATTTGTCTCAGTTTCGAATCGCTGGTTTTCAGAATTTCAATTCAATTCTGGTTTTCAGAATTCGATCGCTGCATCCCCAAATTTGAGCTCAATTTTAAGCCTATCGGATTCATAAATTCCGGATTCATAAAAAGAAAATTTGAGTCACTCGGTTTCAAAATTTTAGCTCAGTCCTCGATTGTTAGGCTTCTCAGTCTCACCTCAGCCTGGAATATTTAGATTCCTAAATTTTAGTTGTATTTTGATTTGCTGATGCTTTATAATCCTGCCGTGATCTCACTACCTTGTTGCCCTATCTGGGTTCGCCATGTTTTCTGTTTTACAGTTCAGTATTGGAGTGGGGCGCATGAAGAAGTGGAAGAGCGGGAAAAAGTCGAAGGCGACGCACATTTCTTTGAATTTGCGAAAGCGTTGCCAATCACTCGACTTCTTTTCCCTTCTCTTCCTCCAGTTCACCCAAAATTCTTTTTGATAATCCATGCCAGCGCACGCAACAAGCGCACGATGCACAGCACCGACCGAATTAATCGTCTGTAATTGATAATCATACATCTCTAGTGCGAGACTGCATCAGAGACGGCTTAATTGGCTTAATTGTCCCATCAGCATGGAAGCTCCAGCCGCGAGGAGCTTCGACAGCAAGGTCGAGAAGTACCTGGATCGGTCGGCATGTTTCTGACTTGGCACGTGACGACCGTACAAGAAGTGGAAGAGCGGGAAAAATGGAATGGAGCTGAGATGCCTTTCTCAGCTCCGTCGAAGGCGACGCACATTTCTTTGAATTTGCGAAAGCGTTGCCAATCACTCGACTTCTTTTCCCTTCTCTTCCTCCAGTTCACCCAAAATTCTTTTTGATAATCCATGCCAGCGCACGCAACAAGCGCACGATGCACAGCACCGACCGAATTAATCGTCTGTAATTGATAATCATACATCTCTAGTGCGAGACTGCATCAGAGACGGCTTAATTGGCTTAATTGTCCCATCAGCATGGAAGCTCCAGCCGCGAGGAGCTTCGACAGCAAGGTCGAGAAGTACCTGGATCGGTCGGCATGTTTCTGACTTGGCACGTGACGACCGTACAGCAGACACATATCCGACTCTTGGGTGGCGCTTAACGTGATGGAGGGCGCCCATAGATGTTCAACGTGGGGTGTCAGCCGTTGAAGTGGCATTAAATCGTAAAATAAGAAAGGGGCTGAAGAAACGAGTGCTAATTAAAGTACACACTCATTAATATGCCTAATATGCGAAGTTCGAATTAAAATTCCAATGGACTCCTTCTGCAACGCTGCTGCGATTACAGCCAATCAACAGAAAACAGAGGAATAGTATAGTATAATGGGAATACAAAAGTAGATGACATCATGCAAAATAGTAGTGAGTGCAGCGTGGCGATTGAAGGAAAAGGAAGGAACACATAAGAGAACCAAGAAAAAAGGGAGACGGAACGGGAGGAGAAAATAGATCACTGTGTGACTCACCATGGTCGAACAACAGTCAGTATGTCTGAGTGGTCTGGTTAGTGAGCGGATGACGTCATTCCTCTGGTCTCGGCATAACGACGGGAGAAGTTTCTTCAGTACATCCCGGGCTTTGTCTGCCCTTGCGTTGGCCACGACCAGCGTATGGCCGTCGAGAGGATCAGTTTCCTTTGAACATGGACCGACCACGAAAAAGACCAACGTTGGTTGTCTCCACTACCGTAAGTTGACCCCCCGGGAGCGGTGTTAAAGGGCGACTGCGTCGACTCCATATCTGAAACCAGTCGTACAGAATCACCGAAGATTGGCGGTTTGCTATGCTGGCTTTTGATTGCGACGACCAGCACGTTCAGTGACACTTTCAAGAGTGGGTAGCTCGTAAGCTACCTTCGACGGTCGACGATGAAGTTGCTCTGTCGGTTGGTAAGCCGAGGATGAAGCGAGCTGCCATCTCGCCCAATCCGCGAAGACAGCTCTCCTTCACTAAACCGGTAATGCTGAATTCACGGCATATTGGCATGTATCGCGTGCATTCTTCTAATCGAACTCATTTATCCGCATGATCGCAACAGTACGGCAATGCTAGCACACACAGCTAGCAGGTCTCTTCGAGCAAGAAGATCGCTGCTTGGATCCTCTCCACTATCCCTCTCTATGTCTTCGTCAACAGCTTATCATGACCACAGGCTAGTCTCACCATTGGCACGTTTTTGAAGCTCGTGCATTTCTATATTTTCATTCAATATGGAATTTTTGGATCTCTATATTTCAATCCACTTTTGACTTTCTGGAATTCGAAACTCTGATTTAATTTTCGCTTTCTTCGTTTCTTAGTTTTACGTCAGTTTCGAGTCGTTGGATTTCTAAATTTTAATTCAGCTTCGGTTAGCCAGATCCACATATTTTATATAAGCTTTTTGTCGCTCGATTTCCGCAATTCTCCTCAATTTTGAATTGGTGGATTTCAAAATTTTAGCTCAGCTTTTAATTGCGGGATTTCTAAGTTTCGCCCCAGCTTTGGGCTTTCGCAATTCCGAATTTTAAGTTAATCTGTTAAATTTCCATATTTACTTAATCTTTATTGTCGCTTTTCTCAAATTTACCTCAGCTTTGATCTATTTACTATGACATGATTGCTAAATTTTAATTTAAATCTTAACTCTGAATTGCCGAAACTTGACTTGCAAAGTTTCTCAGATTTACCTCAGTCTTGAGTCATTTGATTCCGAAATTTAAGTTTTATTTTACACTGCCAAATTCACGGAATTGCTCTCAGTTTTGATTTGCTTGTCTTCAAATTTTTTCTTCGGTTTTTCGGGTTGTTAGATTTTTGAAATTTTTGATTTGCTGGATTTCCTAATTTTAGTTTAATTTTGAGTTGCTGACTTCAAAAAATTTAATTGCTTAATTCATTGATTTTACCTCCGCTCGATCGTTGTGTTTCTAAACTCTAAGTCAATTTTGAGTTACGGATTTTAAAATTTGGATCTTTTTGGAATAGTTGTTCCCTTTTGCTTTACCAGATTCACTAATTTCATCTCAGTTTTAAATTGCTAACTTTCTCAGTTTTGCCTCATCCAGTAACTCAAAGTCTTAGCTCAATTTCGAGTTGCTCGAGCTCAATTTTAGACCACTTGCTCTCTAAACTTTGCCTCGAATTGCGGTTAAGTGGTCTTTCAAATTTTGGTCCAGTGGTGAGCTACAGCTAGATTTGTAAACTTTAGCTCAGATTTAGCTGGATAGACGTCTGAACTTGACCGTATTTTGCGTTCTGTTGGCTTCCTCGACTGTTGCTTAGTGTTGTCGTGTTGAATTTCATAATCGCTTAAATTTTAGCTTTTGTTTGAGTTGATATACTTTCAGAATGTAAGTGATTTTTTGAATACCTAAGTTTTTATGTCATATCCGCATTTTAAGTGATTCTTTTGTTGCGAAATTTTTTTTGCGCCACATTTCGTATACAGTCGACGTCTACGCAATCGCTCAGTTGACCCGATCGTCGAACGTACTCGATAAAAGATCGTTTATCAGCGATAATAATCGATGCACTCAAGTTGATCGAGTGTTGAGTACACTTTGTTGGAATGAGGCGACAACGTCGCATTTGTTACTAGTTCTCGCAATTAACTTCTTAATTGTTCCAAACTCTTTAGAGAAACTCTGTGGAAGTGGAAATAAAAAGAAATATTCGTCTTCTTTTCATCATTGTAATTTCTTTATGCTTGGAATAGAGCT
>JPKZ01001794.1:340717-354045 GCA_000803305.1 Toxocara canis
CCCCAAAAAAAAAAAGAACGTTTTCATCGCAGTATTACAAGAACTTCATCCCAAAACATATAACCTTACCGAATGGATTAAACAGACCTCATACTAAAGAAAGTAGTCTTCCCCGTAAATGATCCATAACTTCGTTCCGAAAAGTATGGGAGGCATATGGGCTTCATTGATCATCACAGTAAAGAAATTCAGGCAAAAATGCGCTGCGAGATAAGAGAAAAATCAAACGGCGTTACCTAGTTTTGACTCGTAAAAAGGTCGCTCGTGCTATCACAACAAAAACCGGCCTTATGTAGTCCTAACGCGAACAAATTTCAAAGAGTAAATTTAAAAAGAAACGTTCTCAGCTCACCAACGGCCATAATTGTCCATGATAATCGATAGGGGTCGTAGACTAAACATGACTGTTTCGCTCCACATGACTCTTTCCATTTCAAACAAGCCGTATCGATCATCATTCCAAATAGAATACCACCAGGAATGAATCCTAAAGGATAATTCCATTTCTATGACGTACATTTTCGTGCGTACTTATATTAAGTTTTCGTACCCAACAGAAACTACAAACTCGATTTAATTAATTTCATTTCCATAAAACGTACTAAATATTCTATGCTTAGAGTCCATAGATAGTTTAAAATCAGACACTATGGCAATTTTACGAAATATCATATCAATATTCTAAATATCAGTTTTCGTTTAAAGTGCGTCCAGGTGTTGTCTCAGTAAAGTAGTTACTGAGTTAGCGCTATCTCAGTTCCATCTTGAGGAAGTTCTGCGTAAAAGTGAAACTCCGCTTAAGAAGAAGGTTCAGCTTGAAAAGAAACACTATAGTCGGTATACCTAGAAGCCGCAAGAATGTCCAATGAACACCAATGCCAAGAGTTCGCTGCTGGAACGGAACGACTCGCAGCATGATCTGAAAATCAAATCACAATCGCTCCCTCTAAAGGAGTGCAAGTGTTCTCAAAGAGCGCTGCCAGTTTTATAAGACTTCCTAAGCTGTGCGATATTTTATTTTTACAGCAAGAAAGGTCTGTAGTGAATACTATTTTTTATCGCCTCTTCTCAAACTATAATTAATTGACTTTGCCTTCGTACATGATAATTATTGAAATATGCAATGCATTACGACTCCGGAAATGCGATAAACTTTTCTTTACTTAACTAAAATCAATCAATCGCATATTTCTGATGCGTAATCATAGAAGCGTTCCCGACGATACACCGTATGAGACGATACTCCCTTCGTCGACTAATGTCACTGTAGGAAATATTCAGTCGAGTAGACAAAACTTTATCCATACACATGTTCTACAAATTTAAAACAAGCTTTAACGTGACATGTACATTTCCATTTTATGCCAATACCTAAATCATCACATCAAAATCTGTCAGTTAAGACCCTTACACAACATATACGCAAAGACACGTAGAATTTTCGCGAAAGGGTTATGGTGACAAATTAGAAAAACGAAAATAAAAGTGCGAAAAGAACGGCAAACCCTCTGAAGTGCTTGCAGGCACGTTCAAATGCTCCGCTTAGTGTCACATAAATTTCAGATAGATGTCTGATCCGCTTCTTGCTTAACTCTTTTTCTTGAGCCTATGACTAGAAAAAATTGTCCACCCCTTCCCCCCCTCCCCCAAGACAACGCTTTCCGCGCATCCCACTAGGTGGAGATATAACAGCCTAACATAGAAACCATTACAAATATCTTCAAAAACTATTTGGCGGGGTGGAACTGAGCCAGCTTCAGCCTTTCAAATTAGTAAAACCTATACTTTCTAGAAGTGAGTTTACCTGTTGCGATGGTATCCCGGAAGCGAAGCTAGCCACAACAGAGAGGAAAAGAAGAAATAGAAATATCCATTGTGCGTAACCACATTCCTTCTCGCAGAAGCCTTGCCTTAATGTGCTGCTTCCTTTTAGCAAAGAGTTATCTTTAAACGATGCCATCTCCGTCAGGCATTGACAGCCTGTCCAAAATGTGCCCTGAAAAAATAGCACTGCTTTTTGTCTCATCGAGATCGTTGGATGTTAATTTCGTTAAAAAAAATAGTTTAACCAAACTGAACACAATTCGATATCGCTTATCTTTTGTTGACAGGTATTCGGTGAACGTTGATGTTAAAATCGAAAAATGGATGAATCTCCGCTGATAGTTTTTTTTGCCTTTAAACCAAACGTCTGTGTATTTACGTTGTGTTTTCGATGCCAGTCAATAACTTTAAGACTGATCAAACATACACCTGAATGAAGCAAATGAGAAAATTTTGAGACAGGCATCTTATTTCTATGCAATCTTTCCACGATAAGCTATCGCATAAAATAACCCATTGCGATATGGCATTGGCAGACGATCTGATGAGCAAGTTCGCAAAACAGTGCTGCAACATTTTTGAAGTGGATGAGTAAGTTGATAAAAATGAGTACCTACCGAAGAGTTGATTTCCCTGTCAGTGCATCCGGCATAACATGCCGAGTAGAAAGTGTATCCTGTGCTCTCGTCACATACGGGATTCCAGTCGTTTTTGCAAGAGCAACCCCTGTTGCACGTCGAATAAAGATCTCCCGCAACTCCCTTTATCTTCCTGCAATAAAAAAAAACATTACACAAAAGTAAGTAAACAGTTAAACACTTGTCATCAAGATTTTTTGAATCGATGAGTCATACAACCGTAACCCCCCCCCCCTCGCTGTTTCCCATGATCGACAAGTAGGGCGCACTCATGAAATCTCAGGACTCCGGAGATCGGACCATGGCCTGCACATTTTGAAGTATAAAAAAGAAGTGATTAGTCAAAAAAGTGTCAAGGAAAATTGTCCAGTGTGTAAAACTCTTCATGCCTTCAGCAACTTAAGCAATTCGGCGTCACCAAAATTATTTCATAAGTTATTCCCCCACACTTCGAGGTTTTCTAACCAAAGAACAGGCACCTGTAAGTTTTGTTAAAAACGAACCGAAAAATTCGGCCCAAAAATAGCGACCGACTTAATCTACCTCCATGATGTAAGCGTCTATTCGCACCGAACATATACCTATATCACGAGGCAAATAATATGGGACAGTGCAATAATTGATTTAACCGGTCGATACTTAAAATAAATTTAACACTCAGATGTTGCAAAAGATCTATGTAAGAAGTAGCTTCATTATTTAAGCTAATATACACATCGCCTTTAGGTGGAAAGAATTTCATTGGGAAATGTGGACCAACGCCTGCTTGGGTACAAAATAGCAGCGGACCAGCACAGCGATCAAGGGCACTAAATCTCGTATCTGCGTCTGCACAGACAATGGAGTGTCCGGGAATTCTGAAGATTCAGAAATTCCCACAATTCAACGTCATTACGATGAATATAAAAGCAGAGAAAAACCAACTAACTCCTTATTATACCCGAGATTGATACCGATGAAATCGCGAGCAGGACATTGAATAAGAAACGATGTGATCAGCAGCAACGCCACAAAATGGCATACGAATATCATCTTCAGCATCCCACCAACCTTAACCATACTCAAATGGAGTGCGTCACCTCAACCAGCAGGTAATTCATCCAGACGAACTCACTATGCAATATTTTTGTTAAATCTTCAATAGTTTTGCGTACTGACTGTAAGTGAAAAGGAAATCTGATCGTGACTTCGCTATTTCACCAGCGAGGTTAATAGCGGGCATTATCATTGATCATCGACCACAGCTTGTAGATTCGCATTTCCGCCACTAGCATAGCGAACAGCAACGAATTAACTACCGCATTCAGGTTACATTAGACTACTTTTTTTTTCATGAGAAATTCGATAAAATTCTGCGATTGTACTAGGCTAGTCACTACCACTAACTACCTTCCCTCTCTCTTTCCATTTCCCCTTTCCCCCCATTTTCTTGATCAAGTAAGAAATTTTGGAACCATCGTTTTCTCATATTCACATAGAACAAAAGAAAAGATAGAAGGATATGCGACACCTGCAGATTGAGTTGCCTGATAAGTGCACCTCCAAGCATCACTCCCGCAGCTGCGGCAAATATCACGACTGCTGAAAAAAGAACCACATAAGAAGTATCTGTAAATCATGCATAAGTTTTACAATACCCCATACTAGAAAGTCCCCGAAATGAGTATCAAAATTTCGTTTCATAGAAACAAACGCTTTTTTTCGTCTTCCATGAGAAACTATTGGTCGTTGCGATTTCGCGATCATTGCAGTGATCGCTAACTGTTAACCGAAGCACTCAATAAGTCGTAATAGAAACTGAATGCACCGCTTCGGCGGGCATTATCATTGATCATCGACCACAGCTTGTAGATTCGCATTTCCGCCACTAGCATAGCGAACAGCAACGAATTAACTACCGCATTCAGGTTACATTAGACTACTTTTTTTTTCATGAGAAATTCGATAAAATTCTGCGATTGTACTAGGCTAGTCACTACCACTAACTACCTTCCCTCTCTCTTTCCATTTCCCCTTTCCCCCCATTTTCTTGATCAAGTAAGAAATTTTGGAACCATCGTTTTCTCATATTCACATAGAACAAAAGAAAAGCTAGAAGGATATGCGACACCTGCAGATTGAGTTGCCTGATAAGTGCACCTCCAAGCATCACTCCCGCAGCTGCGGCAAATATCACGACTGCTGAAAAAAGAACCACATAAGAAGTATCTGTAAATCATGCATAAGTTTTACAATACCCCATACTAGAAAGTCCCCGAAATGAGTATCAAAATTTCGTTTCATAGAAACAAACGCTTTTTTTCGTCTTCCATGAGAAACTATTGGTCGTTGCGATTTCGCGATCATTGCAGTGATCGCTAACTGTTAACCGAAGCACTCAATAAGTCGTAATAGAAACTGAATGCACCGCTTCGGAAATACATAATTCAGTTTTTCGACCAAAAGCTGTTTCCCCGGAAGCAAAATATCTGTGCAGTTCGAAATCAATTTGACGAAAACACACTGTCAACAATTTGAAATACAGTTCGGAAAACCATATTCCTAACACACTTCGGTTCGATATAACATCTTCAGCATTGCATGCGTAGGAATGATAGCAAAGAAATGTGTGATGCAAAAGCGCTAGAGCCGTACAAGAAAGATAAGAGGCCTTAGTTGGTGTCGTGCTCAGAATCGCTTCCAAGATTTTTGGCATAAATGCGGCAAATCCATTTATAACAATTGACTCGAATATGCCGAGAACAATACACGTTACGAATGTCGGATTACGAAGAATATTCTGCAATAAGCCTTACTTCATAACAAAAAACTACGATAATGTGTTTGAAAGCCAACATGGACTGTTTTGGTGTTCTCTTTAGAAAAACTCATTCAAGAAGTGAGTTAGCAATTACTGAATTTTATCTGAATTGAGTTATGTGGAACTGAGTTTTCTGGATTGCGTCGTCTGGAACTGAGCTTTCTGGATTGAGTTATCTGGAAATGAATTTCCTGGAGTGGGCTATCTGTAATTGATTATATGGACTGGGTTATCTGGAATTGAATTTCCTGGATTGGGCTATCTGGAGTTGAGTTTTCTGGATTGTGTTATCTGGAAGTGAGTTTCCTGGAATGCGTCATCTGGAACTGAGCTTTCTGGACTGAGTTATTTGGAATTCTCTTCCTCAAGCAGTTATGAGCGCTAGAAATGCTCGGCACTCTCAAACGCAAACTCAAGAAAACACCGGCGTGAAAATTGTGTGTGCAAAGCGCGCAATTGTTGGAATTTTATGCACAGAGCATCGCATTGAGTGCCATTAGAGGATCACTTCGTAAACGAAACAGAACTCATCGAACGAAGCGAACGGTTTAGCGCTGTTCAGATCGTAGAGGGACGGGAAACGCTCTTGCTGGTAATGAATGAAAATTTTTTGTTAAATTTAGATTCGGATGGAAAAAAAGAGAAAGTGAATAAAAGCTTACCCAAACCGCTTTCGGTAAGTACTTCAAGTTGCCTTTAAGTATCAGATCGGTGTCATCTACTTGAGACACAGCGTGCACCTAAAATGACGACATCATATTTTCTCGACCAAACTGAATAATGGGGCGCTAACACTTAATGGTCGGAACTCACAAAACGCATTTGGACAGCACCAATAAACCACAATGGCCTGTGCTCTCAAATGGGCAAAATATGCCCTGACTATTTGATTTATATTTTAAAAACCTCATATCGCATGTTCTCCTTCTGATCAACCAAATCGCGTACTCTCCTTCTGAATCAACCCCGGAGTTGCGCAGATCAAAGCACATATTTGCACAGAGCTCGGTATTTGCCTTACTGCACATTTAAAACAAGCTACTTCTTTGACCAAGCACAATGGCACTACTCTCAAAGAACTCAGGCATGAATAATGCTTACGTTCATTCTCAACCGTCAAAGCAACCGAGTCGAACGATCACCTGATTGACATCTTTCAGTCGATGTCTTTTAGCCTCGGGCAATTCTCTTGCGAACGCGAGTATTGGGAACGCAGTTAACACTGCGAGGATTGCGGATGCGAAGAAACCGAGCCACCATGCGCCCACCCAACGAGGATCTGACGAATCCTTGAGGGGGACTCTAAAAAATATTCTACTTTTGGACCTGAAGTGTCTTTGAGGGATGATAGAGAAAAAGTGTGGAGCACAATGGCACTACTCTCAAAGAACTCAGGCATGAATAATGCTTACGTTCATTCTCAACCGTCAAAGCAACCGAGTCGAACGATCACCTGATTGACATCTTTCAGTCGATGTCTTTTAGCCTCGGGCAATTCTCTTGCGAACGCGAGTATTGGGAACGCAGTTAACACTGCGAGGATTGCGGATGCGAAGAAACCGAGCCACCATGCGCCCACCCAACGAGGATCTGACGAATCCTTGAGGGGGACTCTAAAAAATATTCTACTTTTGGACCTGAAGTGTCTTTGAGGGATGATAGAGAAAAAGTGTGGAATAATTCAAAACTATACTAAGCAGTGTATCAAGCAACGATTACTTCATAAACAGTTCAGTAAAAAAAGAATCTGGATGAGAATACTCGGGGATCGTCATCACACACTTTGAACATAATCTCACGATTCTCTTTCAAGATGTTCTGCACCTCTTTTTTATCTCTTTAAAAAAGCCACCACAACTCTTAACGAATGCTGTTAAAGCTATTCGACGAGAACAGCATAATTAAATCAATGGAAATATGCTCGAAACTTCAAAATTCAAATTTGATCACGACCATTCCACCAATGAAGAAAGTGGCTGCGATATACTCACCTGAAAAAAAAATAATCTCTTTGAAAGAAAAAAACTGAGAATCTTTAGGCGATTTTCAACCAAAAATTACGAACAATTTTTTGTAAAGAAACTAATGAACATACTTGGACATGTCAACGCGGTCAAAATCGGTGTATATCGTTAATAAGAAGCCTCCAACAAATAGACCGATCACGGGACCGATAGACGTGACTACCGCGTGAATTGCTGAAAGATAAACGCAACTGCTCCTCACATCGTCGATTCAGTACAAAAATTAACGTGTAATGAAGCACTGCGGCATTACTTTGGCCTTCCTCTATAGGACTGGTCGGTCAGTTGCAAAAGAAAAACCGCAACAATCGCATTGCTGTAAGCTTCTTAATTTGCTCGCCCTGTTATGAGCTTCAGAATCACCACTTCCACTTGGCGTTCCCTCACCCACCCCCTTCCACGCTCAGAACTTTACAGATACATCACGCAAACAGACAGCGCTAGAAAACTATGAAATTTTTTTGTTATCAGTGAATAACGAAAGATGGGTACGATTACGATATTATCATATCGTGGGGATTCCTACCTAGGTAGACCGGTGATGCCTTCTGTGAAACGTTTTCGTCGAGGTACGCTGTGCCGATCGAGAACAATGGCGTGGCACCGATCCCATGCAGAGTTTGACCGAGTAGAAACATCAGAAAGTAGGGGTTCAAATATGACGCATAGTCCGTATCACCCTTCGCACACGTCACTGTTTCCTCACTCCTATGATCAAAACGAGTCAAAAAATTTCCCCGAATGTGTGCCAATTTTGAACCGTCTCCAATAAAAACCCGAAAGCGAATATCCTCCGAAAATGACTGAGGGGATTACTGCATATCCCCTCCACCTAAGAATAGTTTATGCATTTTTGGTGCTGAACGAACTGCAATTCGAATTATTCAGAAGTGAGAGCAATTTTACGCGAGCGATTTATGAAGGCGTTTTTGACAATATAAAGGGTTAAAAATTTATAATAGTATTAATGATCACCGCAACGTTGTGGTGTGCAATTCCGGTCGGTCATAAAAAGTGAACATGCGAACGGAGTGTATTGCCCTAATGGATGAGTAAGAAATATTCACGCTGTACCTATTTGATGCAGCACGACATGATATAAGCTTATCCAGAATTCACTCTTTTGCTTACCAGATATATTCGTAAATCACTCTCGGCTTTAATTCAATACTACCCGAATAGATGATTAAGCCGGAAGATTCCCCACGGTCGAAAATGCCCAAAATGGGGGAACATTATAAAAATGATCTATGTCTGCTAGCTCATATAGTTTATGATGTCAAGAAAACTCATAGACTGACTCTTTTAAGTTTAGTGTGTGATATAGAGCTTTTAAAGCGCTGCAATGTTGACGTATTAAGAAGCTTTCTGCGATTACCTCAACGTACATTGTCCATAGTCGCTTTCATTGATGCCAGTCTCTTTGATGTGGTATGGAGTGATCATATAATGTGGCAGAACACAAATAAATGAACCAAGACCCATGAGGAACGTACCAATGCCTATCCATCGACCTTTGTGACCTGAAATTAGCCAATTTCGCAAACCTGCTTTCCGTTCGTTAGCTGCGTGCTTATTAAGCCGTAACGCTTCCATGAAAATATTTCCAATGCTACAATGAAATATTGCAGAAGTTAGAGATGTTGGAGTTACGGTTCTGGACGTCTCACGAAAACTTTTTCACTTTTTCTGCAGAATGGCGAAATCTTTAAAGATTTGCAAACTATCTATATTTGTGAGGCGATTATTGTCGTATCGTTTACTGATTGAAAAAACCCGAACTGAAAACCGCAATGAAACTTCATTCGAATGCTTGATTGATCACATCATCGAAATGAGTGATCACCGTAGCGGCGGAAGACTGTACACACTGTTTTGTTCAAAAAAAAAAAATGCGGAGTGCACATTGAAATGAATAATAGGTGTTGATTGGATGTTTTTGGAATGCGTAGAATGCGATCGATGCAGTTGATCGTATTCTCTCGAATGCTTTCGCAGCAAAAATCAACAAACCCATTTTTACGAGCATCAAAATAGTACAGCTCATCCGTGTATCGAATGATTCTCTTCTCGTATCCTAGTATTGTCCAAGCAAACATTAAAGAATAAAAAGCAGAAAAAAAGGCACTTTTGGCTATCTCTAGCCTCGACTGCCTCACTGCGATCACACTTGTTGTTCATGGGATCATCCAATAATCCTGCCGATCAACAAATACTTCCTATCATCCACAAACGTGATTGCCTCTAACGTTTCTGAAGGAATTTTCAAGGGGAAATAAGACAGGAATTTATTGATACTCGACGAAACATTCTTCTGACATACGTCAATTTACTACTAGATTATCAGATCTTGTCGCTTGCACTAATCGCGTGAAAGGCGTTATTTATGCCTACTTTGAAAGCACCCAATTCGTTCGAAATCTATATTTAAGGCCACGAGGATAATTACTCAAACGGCGTTAGCTTACACTCCCAATTACACACACATATGCCCAAAAAGCTCAATCGCATGTCATCGCGCGTTAGGAATAAAGCGTACAAAGTAAGTGGCTGCGATATACTCACCTGAAAAAAAAATAATCTCTTTGAAAGAAAAAAACTGAGAATCTTTAGGCGATTTTCAACCAAAAATTACGAACAATTTTTTGTAAAGAAACTAATGAACATACTTGGACATGTCAACGCGGTCAAAATCGGTGTATATCGTTAATAAGAAGCCTCCAACAAATAGACCGATCACGGGACCGATAGACGTGACTACCGCGTGAATTGCTGAAAGATAAACGCAACTGCTCCTCACATCGTCGATTCAGTACAAAAATTAACGTGTAATGAAGCACTGCGGCATTACTTTGGCCTTCCTCTATAGGACTGGTCGGTCAGTTGCAAAAGAAAAACCGCAACAATCGCATTGCTGTAAGCTTCTTAATTTGCTCGCCCTGTTATGAGCTTCAGAATCACCACTTCCACTTGGCGTTCCCTCACCCACCCCCTTCCACGCTCAGAACTTTACAGATACATCACGCAAACAGACAGCGCTGAGAAAACTATGAAATTTTTTTGTTATCAGTGAATAACGAAAGATGGGTACGATTACGATATTATCATATCGTGGGGATTCCTACCTAGGTAGACCGGTGATGCCTTCTGTGAAACGTTTTCGTCGAGGTACGCTGTGCCGATCGAGAACAATGGCGTGGCACCGATCCCATGCAGAGTTTGACCGAGTAGAAACATCAGAAAGTAGGGGTTCAAATATGACGCATAGTCCGTATCACCCTTCGCACACGTCACTGTTTCCTCACTCCTATGATCAAAACGAGTCAAAAAATTTCCC
This sequence comes from Toxocara canis, assembly GCA_000803305.1. Lineage (NCBI taxonomy): Eukaryota > Metazoa > Nematoda > Chromadorea > Rhabditida > Toxocaridae > Toxocara > Toxocara canis. The sequence continues at coordinate 351,341 of JPKZ01001794.1, forward strand.
CGAATGTGTGCCAATTTTGAACCGTCTCCAATAAAAACCCGAAAGCGAATATCCTCCGAAAATGACTGAGGGGATTACTGCATATCCCCTCCACCTAAGAATAGTTTATGCATTTTTGGTGCTGAACGAACTGCAATTCGAATTATTCAGAAGTGAGAGCAATTTTACGCGAGCGATTTATGAAGGCGTTTTTGACAATATAAAGGGTTAAAAATTTATGATAGTATTAATGATCACCGCAACGTTGTGGTGTGCAATTCCGGTCGGTCATAAAAAGTGAACATGCGAACGGAGTGTATTGCCCTAATGGATGAGTAAGAAATATTCACGCTGTACCTATTTGATGCAGCACGACATGATATAAGCTTATCCAGAATTCACTCTTTTGCTTACCAGATATATTCGTAAATCACTCTCGGCTTTAATTCAATACTACCCGAATAGATGATTAAGCCGGAAGATTCCCCACGGTCGAAAATGCCCAAAATGGGGGAACATTATAAAAATGATCTATGTCTGCTAGCTCATATAGTTTATGATGTCAAGAAAACTCATAGACTGACTCTTTTAAGTTTAGTGTGTGATATAGAGCTTTTAAAGCGCTGCAATGTTGACGTATTAAGAAGCTTTCTGCGATTACCTCAACGTACATTGTCCATAGTCGCTTTCATTGATGCCAGTCTCTTTGATGTGGTATGGAGTGATCATATAATGTGGCAGAACACAAATAAATGAACCAAGACCCATGAGGAACGTACCAATGCCTATCCATCGACCTTTGTGACCTGAAATTAGCCAATTTCGCAAACCTGCTTTCCGTTCGTTAGCTGCGTGCTTATTAAGCCGTAACGCTTCCATGAAAATATTTCCAATGCTACAATGAAATATTGCAGAAGTTAGAGATGTTGGAGTTACGGTTCTGGACGTCTCACGAAAACTTTTTCACTTTTTCTGCAGAATGGCGAAATCTTTAAAGATTTGCAAACTATCTATATTTGTGAGGCGATTATTGTCGTATCGTTTACTGATTGAAAAAACCCGAACTGAAAACCGCAATGAAACTTCATTCGAATGCTTGATTGATCACATCATCGAAATGAGTGATCACCGTAGCGGCGGAAGACTGTACACACTGTTTTGTTCAAAAAAAAAAAATGCGGAGTGCACATTGAAATGAATAATAGGTGTTGATTGGATGTTTTTGGAATGCGTAGAATGCGATCGATGCAGTTGATCGTATTCTCTCGAATGCTTTCGCAGCAAAAATCAACAAACCCATTTTTACGAGCATCAAAATAGTACAGCTCATCCGTGTATCGAATGATTCTCTTCTCGTATCCTAGTATTGTCCAAGCAAACATTAAAGAATAAAAAGCAGAAAAAAAGGCACTTTTGGCTATCTCTAGCCTCGACTGCCTCACTGCGATCACACTTGTTGTTCATGGGATCATCCAATAATCCTGCCGATCAACAAATACTTCCTATCATCCACAAACGTGATTGCCTCTAACGTTTCTGAAGGAATTTTCAAGGGGAAATAAGACAGGAATTTATTGATACTCGACGAAACATTCTTCTGACATACGTCAATTTACTACTAGATTATCAGATCTTGTCGCTTGCACTAATCGCGTGAAAGGCGTTATTTATGCCTACTTTGAAAGCACCCAATTCGTTCGAAATCTATATTTAAGGCCACGAGGATAATTACTCAAACGGCGTTAGCTTACACTCCCAATTACACACACATATGCCCAAAAAGCTCAATCGCATGTCATCGCGCGTTAGGAATCGTCCGAAGTTACAAAAAAATGTAAACGTTCAGGATATGTAACAAATACAGTCCATAGTAACAAAATCTTCTTGTGACATTTTTTTCGTATGGCACACATGCAACAAAAAACCGTGTTAGAATAACACATTTGTCTGTTAGCTGTTGCGACAAACAGTTATAAATAGATTAGATTGTACTGTACGTTCGTATATTGTGCATTCATTCGATATTACATGCCAGCCGATCAATCAATATTGATTATGGATGTTTAGCAAAAAAATTTGAACAGTTAGGAAAACGAACAGTAACTGCTTGACAACGTGAAATACTCGCAACTCTATTGCGAAACAGCGCTCCAGATCCTCAGGCTCATAAAAGAGTTGATAAATAGCTGCTGAATTTGATATGAAAATAGCAAAGACGATAAGATGGCAAACCCGTATTTCCCCAGTGACAAACCGGAAACACTGCAACAAGCACAGCGAAGTCGTACCAACTCGAGATTATTCCGGTCTGAGTGCTGAAAAGCTTTCCTTAGCTAATTTCGGCAATTAATTAAGCTTTCATCTCTTTGGCTCGTGAAATTATTCGAGCTAATAAAAGTGGCGCAACACTGTGACACATTCAAAGTATGAGTACTATGCAGCGCTCATTGTGAGAATTTATAGGGAAAATTTCTGTGGGAACTTTTCACTAATTTGAAGAAAAAAAGTGTTGCGCTTATATAAGTTGGATGCTTATGATGCTCTTTGGTTATGAAAGGAGCAAACAAGAACACTAATTTGTTCTGGTCAAAACACAATCATTTTTTTGCATTTTTTTTCCATTTTCTTCTATGCTTTTCTCATTGCACATCAAAATAATGCTTCCATTTTTAAAATTGCTCCAACTTCTGAATTTTAGAAAAACGTTATGCGTATAATCGATAGTA
>JPKZ01001796.1:0-23015 GCA_000803305.1 Toxocara canis
TGTCTTTACAGAGCTCTCTCAAGAGTCCTCTGGGGAAAAGGAATTGAATAGCAAAGGAAACAGCAGCTGAAAAATTCAATGGGTTTTGATGTTACCATTATTTATGAATCTGCAGCCACTAAAAGTTTTGATGAACATAGTTGCTCATGATCTGAGCGGTGGGAATGTAGTTGAGATACGTATCTGTATGAATGTTTAAAAAATGAATTCTTCAGCGCTAGTTTTCATGACTCGTAGGCAATGATTTCCCGGATAAACTTCCGAACTTTTTTGGTCTTTTGCATGAAAGCACTTTAACAACTTTTTAAAAATCATGGATTTCTGAAAACTTGCATGCAATCTTCACTGGTTAGATATTTACTGCCACTGTTTGATTGATTCAGTCAGTCTATGTGAAGTATTTATCTATTTCGTTCTGAAGGCGGTTAAAACGTGTCAGTAGGAAGTGATTTGTACAATACTGAAACGAGCAATGCAGGTGTTTCAAGCAGTGATGAATTTGGTACAGACTTCATGAAGACTGGTACCTAAGAGAAATCATATCTATCAGAGTGCCCAAGAAGAAAATGGTTCAGGACGGAGCATAAGATGTGAGTGCAACTAAATCCATTAGCAAACTTCTACGTTATGATGCTTTGCAAAACGCGATTTGCTTTAAAATTTTCATCAATTAGCCAAATTTCGCGCTTCTTTCGATTAATTTGTATTGTTTTGCGCTCAAGTGACAATTTCACAGCATGGAAGTGACTCTTTTTCTATGACCTTGCGTCTGCAAATTTTATATATATTTTATATACATATATGCATATATACGTATATATGTATATGAACAGTTCATTGATTATTTTTAATTGCTGTTTTTCGTTTAATTTCTATCATCGCAGCTGGCAAGGTTGCTGTTCCGTCATCTATGCTTTGTATGTTTAACATAGTATCAGAAAGAAGAAACGCAGTAGTTGATGTAGCGACAATACAGATTGCCGAGTCCTTGGAAGTAACGTAGAAGGTCGTCCTGAATTTGCCACTTCTTTTCATACGGTTTTTAAGTTGTTCGTGTACCATCAGCCTTCTAAATTCGCCAGCACCACAGTACTCCAGGGTACTTGGCAAAGTTGAGCGCTAAGTGGGGGATAAGTGGAAAGGTTGTTGTTAAGGTAGTCTGTGTTGATCATTCTCTTCGAATCCACCACATACAAAGTAGAACGTTGGAACTGAAATTGATAATTGTTTTTATGGTATGAATAACGCCTGATGGAATGGCTGGAATCACAGGGAGCATTTTAAATACGACCTTGAAATAACAGCGTATTAAGCGTTGGCTCATATTGACTGCTGATCGATGTTTGAACTCACGTTGACTGGTGCTCGATGACTGAGCTTTTTCTAACGCCTTTTATCCGCCTCCTTGTCTTGAGCATACATAGCTTTTTGGAGATTTCGGGAATGGTTTTTTATTAAGCAAATGATGTATACCTAGACTGATTTCACAGTTTTACTGACACTTTTGCGGAACTACCCATTTGCACTTTTCCAAAAGCTGTTACATTCGACAGTTCATTTCAACGTTTCTGAAAAAAATCGTGCTTAAATCTGCTTTATGAATAAGCTAGCCAAATAAAAATTTCTCTCAAACAAATACACTCGTTTTCAACGTAGCAGACACTTTCTTCATTCCCTCTACAACATTTCTTTCAGCCTAGACTGCTTTTTAATAGCAGCGAATATGTTACTAGTGAGTTGCTTCTTCGGTAGCTCTTTTAAAAACGATATCCCCAGCAGCAGTACTCTCACAGAAGCAGCCTTTTCCAAATTTTTAAAATCTTCTGCCATAATTTATCCAGCAATACTCGAAAGGAAGCAGTTTGCCTCATCCAGCAAACAGGCTGTTTGGGATATTCTAGGCATTGAACTCCAGTATGCGTCAACAACAAAGGGGTATAAATTCTCAAGCAATGCGAAATGTGTCGGCAATCAAGTTTTGGATCAGTGCTTCTTTGACGACTCTTCACACGCAAGGCTTCCGCTGTGTTACTTACTTAATTTTGCTACAGTGGATGCGATGGGTCGCTTAGTCGTTCGCACCGGGTGAGCGAAGAGGGAAGGGAGGTCTGGAGTATGCCAGTTTCTGGTCTTCATCCATATTATCTCTTTCAAATTTGCTTATCGATATTATGATTCAGCTCCAGGAACCAGAACTTAAGTTGTTTTCTAATTTGTACTTCAGTTCCAGCACATTAGGCGAGATAGTTAAGTTTTGGGAGCAAAACTGTTCTGTATGACTTGATGAACTGTGTTTGAAAATCTTCATAGACAGTGTTTTAAGCGCTCGATACTGATTGTTATCACGCGATTAACGAGGTTTTCTCTTTCATGATATGCCAATGAATCAAAAAAGGATACCACACTAGCGCCGTTTCTTTGCGGCGTTACATAAATGAAAACGTGTGCATCTTCTAGTGAAAAGTAAACCAGCAATTTGCAAGGCGTGTCAAAAAGCTGGTATGGCATGTACTTTTCACAATGCGGCATAAAACAGTTTAATAAATGCTCGTAAAAATTGAAGGATGCTTGGCTACGCAAGCATTTTTGCTGAGCCCGCAATCAAACAGTTGCTTTTGACGAGAACTCTGAAGCGGTGGTGGTGGGCTATTTGTTCATAACACCCGAACTTTTGATATTCCTTTTCTCAGAAGTGCCAATTTGTGATCTAAAAAAATCATATTCACGTGCGGCTTTAATACATAATGTAGTTTGTTATGTTCTGGATAGTGTGAGTCCGCAGGAAACGAGCTCAGGGCAGTTGTTCCATAACCCACTTCTTCCACCTCACTGCATTCCATGCTCCGTAATTCATCTGGAATTAATGAATCGTTCCTAATTCGGAGCTGTCGTGAGGTCATAGGTTTTGCTGGAAAAGCTTGATAGCGGAAGCTTTCCCGATTCGTGAACTAAAGCTATCATAGACAAGCCCATACATACTACCATAGTCATGATGTGCCCGTAATACGCTTTCAGGGCAGCGAAAAGCTCCCACAAACGCAGTATTAGTTATCATGTACGGCTTCCTAAAAACATCATAAAAAAGTCAAAATCATGGTACTTCATATTGACTGGCACAGCAGACACCCTTCTGTTCTTAGCTCATATATTTTTCCCGGTCGTCACAGCTGTACTCGAGCTATGGAAACAGGAGAGGATTTTGCACTGCACAGGAAGTTAAAGTCGAGCTTTCATATGGGCGTGAACTTCAGTCACTTCTCAGAAATTTAATGCGAGAAGTATAGCGTTGTTCACAAAAGGTCTGAACCTGTAAATGGCAAAAAGGATATAAAGCTTAAACAAAACCGTCAAAATTTTGTGACTTAGTGTTACTTCAAGTACAAAGTATGCATATCGCATAGGATGCCGTTATTCTACGCGAAAGTAACGGCACGACCGGAGCAGAGAAAAGAAAATCATCGAGGCAATTACGTTGTCGGAAACGGCCATAGGCTCTCTATCAAACCCTCAGTAACTTCTACTGATGCTGGCTTATTACATTCCGCAAAAGTGCTCGAATTCTTCCCTCCATTGCAACATTTAAATAGTGGATACGCAAACATTAAAACCTTTAAATAGTGGATACAAACAGGCGGTCAAGAGAAGGTGAAAATTTTGAAAGGCTTAAATATTTGCGCTTCTCTGATGAACTCTAAACTGAGAAAAAGTAGTGGATGCGGTATCATCATTTCTCAGTGAGAGTTGCAGCTTTCAAAAATTGAAGAATGGCAGTGAACAGTCCTTGCGCAAGACGGAATCGAACCTGAAATATTCTGAACAAAAGCCAAGCACCGTATATACTCAATCACAGGACTGCATGGTGCTTCAAAATTGCAAATTAAAAAATACAAACAAAAATCCTGATTCCCAGATAGCAAGTTCATGCAAAGCTTAGAGATATTGTTGCGTACACGAGAAGTGGACCAAAAAAATTTTTTAAGGCTTCTGCGAAGCCTTTCCTACTTGTACAGTTGCTTATGTCTAGTAGCACTAACGTATATAGGAAAGCTAGTGAAGGCTTGTGTTGTTTTAATGACGACTTTGTATTTTCTTTTCAAAACGCGGAGGCGCCAAGCTTAAAGCTACAAGCAGTAAATTGCAGCCTTGATTAGCAAAATTTTTTTCTATTCCCTATGTTTTGCGAAAATTTTAAGTGCTTCCCGTTGCTCTCATCCGAATCAGCAGCCTTCCTCCCCACCGTCTTCTGCTCTTAATATGGATGAGACAAAAAACGCTTCAATATTTTGAGGGTCACTTTGATTCATTTGATTTCAGAAGTCTCGCTGATTTACTCTGCTAAGCGTCATGCACACCACCTTTCATGCCCTCACATTTACTTTGACGTGTACGATCAATTTTCTCGTTGCACATAGCCATGAAAGATTTCGCTTAATGGAGCTTTTGCGAGGCACGTCATATGCATCCTGCTGGCACTTTCGTGTTCTACTTTTTGACTGACTGCCTAACTTTTCCCAGGTTTTTTTTAGAATATAAATGCATAATAATGGATGCTTTTTGAAAATGCACTTTTTTAAACATTAGCACTTATCTTCACTGCCCTCCGCACTTTTTACTATTCTTGCGAATAAAGATTTTTCTTCTTCCACTCCGGCGAGGTTATTCCTTCGATATGTTTTTGTTTCCTAATTATTTTCCATTCCTAACCGTTATCCAGACAATCATGAAACGATTCCAAATTTTATTTGGGAGATCTCGCAGTACCAGAAAATATAACTGCTAAATTCCATTGCGGTAGCTTTTCCGAGTGACCAGCTAAAATAGCAAGACAGACAGATGCACAGTGCTACTTACATAACTGCCCACCGTTACAACCGACCCTTAATGAGCTTTCGCTGGAGCGAAAAGCGTACATAAAGGATGGGAAGTGCGATTTATTTATTTGTAAACGTCCTGTCAAGGGGAGGTAACACCTATTTGGATTTTCAGCTGCTTCGTTTAAAAAAACTCTCGCGGCTGCTGTAAACATATTTTTTGATCTTCTTCTCTTCAAGGGTTTCCCATAACCGTGCTATTGTCAATGTTATTAGTAATTTTATTAGCAGATTTGCACTTTAATATGTGCAGGTTCCTCGCCATGAAGTTTCTGCTCATTCATCAACGCTTTCAAACGGGTGAAAAACTCGAAGCATTTGTTAATTTGCTGGAAATTAGCCCGATTAATTGCAGACGTGCATTTCCTCTGGCTTCGCCAAGAACGAAGGAGTGTTATTTTGTATTCTTTTGCAAAGAAATAGGTTTTTCTACTGCACTTTCAGCAACAGCGGATTCTCCTGCGTGACATTTTTCCTGCACGACCGCTTTCATCCCACAACTTCCATGAAGCACTCGTTAAAGCCTTCGAAATCACACAAATCCATGTCAGCTACAAGTTCTGAGCATGGTTTATAAGTGTGCTCGTTCATTCACAAAGCGTTAATCTTTTAACTTTTTCATTTCCCAGCCCATCTGTGTTTATCGCCGAATATGCCTTGGCTTAGACTGATCTCCCATAAAATCACCGTCTTTTTTCCGAAACGATTCAGCTGCTGTTTTACTTCTGCATTTGAAAAGATCGACTTTCAAGCAAATGCAAAATGTACAACGTCTTGCTTTTCCGCCTCCTTTTTTGTTTGAGGCCATTGCTACATTTACGAGGCGACCGAAGCGTTTATGGGCATTTTAACTTCGAGCAACGTAATATATTGTTGAATTGAATTGAATTGAATTGAATTGAATTGAATTATCGGATCGAATCGAATCGAATCGAATCGAATCGAATATTTTATTTAATCGATATTAAGATTTATTCTCCATCATTTAATCGAATATTTTATTTAACGTTCACCACAATACCAAGAAGATTATTCACTTCATGAGATGCACATCATTTAATAAGTGAATCGTTCACTGGAGTGCGCGTTGTTTTTCATAACGACATCATTACAACACAACGCAACACTACTCAGCTCATATGCAACAAATATCCAACAAACGTATTTAGATTTGAACAAAAAAAGCTCATTGCAATTGTGTTTGCTTAACTTGCGACAAACTGTAGTGTTTTTGAATGCATCTTGGGCAGACCGATTCATCTTAGCATGGCCGGCTGCACTAACGATTTCTCACAAGAAGGATAACATAAGAAGCATTCATCGCAAGTGGCTAGATCATATTGTTAATCACTTAATGCAAAATAAACGTTTTCATACCGATAAAATGGAGCGAATCACTTTATTGTGCGTTTCAATCAAGTGAAAAGTTCAGAATCGTTCATCTGATTTGCGAAAGGATGCTTGCACTGTGGCCTATTTCCGGATGAATGCCTCTCGAAGCCGGCCGATCTGCTTTCTAGAAGTGCAGTGCACTGAGGCGCTTTAATATTGCACTTATACTCATATTCTTCGTACCACTTGTTTGTGCATGCCATTTCATAAGTTTCAGTCAATGGTCCAATCAGTTCCGTCGCGAACATGACTTGGTTGTAACGACTGCCGCGTTTAGTTTTTCTACGCTCTCGATCTCTTCATGTCTGTGGGTTTGTGCGTATGTTCTCCACTTCGAATGTCTGTTAACGTCATACGAAAACTATGGACAAGATAGCGGTAGATTATTCGATAAGTACCTGAGATGTTTCCGTTTTGAAACCTGCGCTTAATGAGCTTTAAATTCTCCGCTTTCACCACTTCCTTCAAACCAAAGATACGAAGAACTATACCGACGCACCTGCCTGCATTGTACCAAGCCAAACTAACAAAGATGAAAATACCTGCTTTCAGCTTCCGTCAATTTGTAGGTTTCATTGACTGAGAACAAACTTATTTCCTGTGGTTTCTTCGACAGATGATGCAGTGACGAGATTTAATACAACTTTTGTCATGTTTCGAACAATGAACACCAGCACTTTCATTCGCAAATTACTATAATCCGTATAACAGGTGAAAAAATTATATTTTGTCCTTGCAGAACTTAGCCTCGCCGGCAAGCTCAAACAGCAGTTCAAGAAATTCAAGACAAATTGCTCGTTGTAAATTACCGCCTTTCCGAGTCAACCTTAAGAATTAGAACATATTTAACAATATTTCATTCCAGTTTTTTCCCGCATTTTTATCTCTATAATGATTTTGAGGAAACGCGCTATAGTTTACGCGAATAGAAAATTGTCTGATTTTCCCAAAAGTCCCTAGAACGAAACGGCATTCTCTTCAGAAGCAGTACCTCGTTGTCATACTATGCAACATTTTCTGTTCTTCGTAAAGTCATCATTTCATATGCTTACCAAGTTTTATGGCACCGACTCCTAGTGTGTTTCTTGTATTGAATGGGACTACTGCACAGACATACACAAATACATACATTATCCGTTATGCACATAATATCGCTACAACGAGGTGCTTGTAGCTCTGAATGTTCCACTGAGTTATTGATTTTATTCCATGCTGTTTCTTTCGCGAGGAGGACGCTTTAATTCACCCTTAAACACCAATCAAGCTGAATAACAAATGAACTTAATTCAGCGTTTTTCGTTCATCTTGTCTGCTTCAGTTTTACGCCTAATAAATTAGTCTCACCAGTCGGCTGATCTCTGTACGTCTTTTAATTGAAATTGCTCCTCTCACTTCTCAGTGCTTCTTTGTTGGACTGAAAAAAAAAAATTCTCTAGAAATCGCTCACATGAGACTTACTCACTCTATATTCGTGGATTTTGTTAACGTTATCTTTGTCCTCATACCAATTAGTGGTTTATTTGATGACAAATGAGAAAACTACTCAGAATTTAAACAACCTAGATGATTGGTTTATAAACAACAAAAAATAGCAGCCGGAGAAAACTCTTCGTTATATAGTGGTAAGGCTGCAGGTTGTCCAAATTCTCATTTGACCAAAAGCAGTTCATAATTGACTTGCAAAACGTTTAGTTCTCAGTCTTTTCAAAACGATAAAGATAAAAATTTCATCCTGGGTCTAAACGTTTCTCGCACTCTCGCACATTCGGGTTGGTGCTAAAGGTTGCATTAATGACAAAAATATTTTCACCTGTTGGTGCAGTGTACGGCATCAATTATTTTAGCATTTATAGCAGCTTAACTACATACCGTAAATAAAATAACTACATGCTTATTGTTTATTGTGTTTCTTTCAATTTTCATGGCAAATACAATGCTCAACTCAGCCAATTCGTTTCATATTACTTGGGAGTGGTTGAGTGGGAACATATCACTGGTGGTTTACGAGCGGTCTGAAGCGGATGCTGATCCTATTGAAACTACCATTTGTATGCAAACAACTTTTTCATTTGTTTCTCTCAATGTTTGCATACGCCACAAGAGGTCATGAGCGTTCTTCCCAAGTTGTGAGCAATGTCTTCGTCTACTCTCCACAAAGAACACTTATGGGAATTATCATGAGAATTAAAGAAGCGCATTTACATCTCGTCGCTTTTTGTTAATTCGTCCGTTATCAATACTTTGTTTTTTAAACGCACAAAAGTCGCTCATGTTCTACACTTGGACAGTTATTTTAAAAGATATTGATGAAAGATGAACTGCCACCGAAAATGCTCGCAAGCAATGCCATTTGGACTACCGTTCATTGTGCAATGAGGTTAGCAATTTGGGCATAAAGCTTTTTTTTTTCAGCATGTAATTTTCGCTACAACTTTTCCTAACCGACAAAGCAATCATCTTTCTGCTTCATTTTCCACTGCATATGCGCATTATGAGGCCATCATACGCATATATGCGCATGTATGTGACTAAAAGGTGCGTCACTGCTGTCGTACATTATGGTTGTCTGCGTATGTCGGTCCGGCAGTTGAAAATCAAGAACCGGAAATCTTATAGTGATGAATTTGGGATCAACTTATGAAGGATTTCTCAGCCGATGAAAGTAATCCTAATTTAAATGCAGATTAAAGGAATTTCTATCGCTCGAATTGAGTTACGCATGTGGAGTTCTTCCTTCGAGACCTCTGCGGGCTAAAAGATGAGGATATTTTCTTTCCTTTCCCACCTTCTCCCTCGATATCCAACCGCTTGGGGACCGGAATTTGGAATTGTGCTTTTCCAAAGAGGACGAGAACAGCTTTTCTTCTAAGGAAAGGGACTGGAAAACGATTTCTTTCCCATCACAACCAGGCATCCGATGGGCAGCGCAGACTGTCTCTGTCAAATTGACCATATTTTGAGTGCGTGGTTGAAGAATAAAGTAAGGGTATACTCGCGCGTTTCGCAGCAATTCATATCGAATTAGCGCATTGATTCTTACTTTTATCCTCTCATCCACCTCTGCGCTTCCCTCTTCCGTCATTGCTGTTCCTGGCACCATTCCAGTTCAGTTCATAATTAACTGCATTCGTTCATTTTTCGCCATTACTCACTATGATGCGTTCTCACTGGAAAGTGTGTTCTTATGAAGCAAAGCAGAAGTGCCTTGCGAGGAAAACGTTTGAGAAGTGTGCATCTATAATTTTCGTAAACATTTCAAAAAGTGCGACGATATGAAATCGCATGAATTTTGCAGAAAGAAAACACTCTTCGGGTTTGCTAATTTCTGCCGCAATTATTGTTTGCAGACCGAAAAATTGCATAAGATTTTCGGTCTCAAACATTTTTCTCAACAGCACAGCACGATTTGATTTTTTTTCCCACAGTTAATCGAAAATCTAATGTACGCTACGGGGGAAATGTGTCAACGCATGCAACGCAGCAGAAGGAGAACCTAACATGAGATATTCGATGCACTTTTAAACTTTTCATGCAGATGCGTTGTTAAACTTCAGTCTTCAAGTCATTTTGGTGATGCTTCATTTAACGATTTCTTTTAAGTATGACAAATTTGTTGAGCGTGGGCGCTGTTTTTACTCGCCTTGTAGATTGTGTTTCTTCGGCAAAGAGTTGCGCTTTGGGCACATTCCTCGAAACGCCTTTTCTGAACTCTGAAGTGCAGCCAACTATCGGTTTCCAGTGATCACGAATGCTGCTAAAAAACGTCTTATTTCGATTCTTCCGATAGCCACTTCAGTGATTACGAGTACTGCGATATGCGCTAAAGCAATAAAATGCGCGGGATAGTGACGAGATGCAGACACATCAAGTGAATTCGTAATAAATTTCGCATAAGATAGTTGCGCTTAGCAAGCCACTTGTGGTTTTTAATGAGTGAGGCACCGAAATTTGTTGGTTTCTGCCACGCGAGGTGCTCATCGCGCGGCATGTAACAAGAGACTTGTTATAATAAGAAGTTTCCTTGGATTCGTGTACTGGACTAGCATTTGTTGACGACATTCATCGACTGTGCGCCTATCTAGTTTTGGCCGTCAAAGCATCAGCCCCCGTATCATCGTACAAATATCGTAAAAACCAAGCTAACACCACTTGTAGCAGTTTATTCCTCGTTGCCAGGCACATCAGGAGGCGAACAAAGAGCCGGTGCAATCATGTTATACTTCATTTTGGGTGTTTAATTTACTTATATACACACATTCTGGATGTCTCGTTCTTTTAGTTAACTGCAGTTCCGATAAGATACATAGGAACATCTACGCTACGAAGTAGATGGGATGCTATTAAGCACTAACGATTACCGGAAGAGAGGTTGGAAAATCGCTGGAATTAAGAATTGTAACGAATTTTTTGAAACATCTTTGCCACCATATCATTAACCCTTCTTGCGACGCATGAGAATAAAGTTTTTTATTTTTCGCTAGATGAGCCCGAATCTTTGCGCTTTTCACTTTCTATCCTGGTGTTCCTTAGTACTCCACGGTAGCCCTTGTTCCTGTAGCTGTCCTTGTGTACCTTAGCTGCACTAGTATGATAATGACTGATCAATCGAAATTTGGTTTTCCAATCAAATTTGAGTCGGAAATGAGGGGGGCAGGGTGGCGGGGAAGGCGGACTTCGCCACATCTACTTAAACCTCTGCTAGAAATACGACTTTTTGATTTCGCCGATGCGTTAAAAAGTACTGCGTCCCCACGTTCAGTTATGAAAGACCGGGCCAAATGCTGTTGACTAGAAAAACCAGCGAAATATCCTAAATCTTTTTTTAAAAAAACGCTTCTCTTCTTGCATGGTTAACAGGTAATTTGTAGGTCATTTAGCATCATTGGCAAGGCGAATTTCGCGAGCTGCTTTCTATAGTCGCTCGTTCTTCACAGCAGACTGCCGGTAGACTTTTGCTTTTATATTTTAGCGGAAGAATATTTCGATTTTACATTTGTTCAAGTGCTAATGGTTATAGCGGCTTACGATATATCAGCAACACAAGTTAACTCCTTATGCGCTTTGGCAATATTGCAGTTTGCAATGCACATTTGTTTGTGTCTGTCTGACTATCTGCCTAGTGGCTTCCACTCGAGAATCACAGGAGTTGTAGCTATGAAATTTGGTAGAGGTACTTTGCGTTTTAGGACCACTGCTGTGCAGAATTTCGAGCCAGTTCATCAACTCAGGCGAAATTGCAAAGTTTTACAGCTTCAAAGGATACAATTTTGCAATTCGCTAAGTCGATTTTCTTCTACGTGTTTTGCTGCGATTCCGGTTGCATGCTTGCATACTTGTTTAACCGGATCGCAAAAAAACGAATCCTTAGTAGAAGATCTGTAGAAAGGCAAGGTCAGACAAATTTTGAATTTTCATCATTTGTGAGTAGCTTTTGAAACCTGCTCGTCCGAGTCAGACGGATGATTCTTCAAAGTGCATGTCTTGCCAACCCTCTTAGGGCGCATTCCAACATGTTTTTATTGGAGGCCACCCACAGGATTCATTTTACATTCTTTGAATATTTTCCTTACATGGCGAGATAGCCTTTCGCGCAGCATGTTGAGAACAAAAAAAAAAACGATTTAATGCCAAATTGCTTGGTCGAACAAACTGCTTTTAACAGGAAACGTTGAGCAACTTATCACTCGTTTGCATCAAGAAACAAAAAGAAACGGCAGAAGCGTTTAATTAAGCTAGCATTGTTTAAGCTAAATTTGCCATTTATTCCTGTTAGCTTGAGAAGCAACATAATTGGCTCCAGTGAATAGAATATGCATTCCTTTGACCGTCGTCAAATTGTGTTGTTGAGCCACTAGTTCTGTTACTCATGTGATTTTTACAAAGTGCAAATGTTATCAGAACTAGGGAGTTGGCCAAAAGGGATACGATAGTCATTAAAGCTATGTACTTTCATCAGTTGTTTTCAAGCTTGTCATAACTTCACAATGTAAAGGTGGCACATTCTTTGTGCTCACTCTGTTCTATATAACCTTACTTTGCGATTCTATCTACTAGGAATCGTTCATGCTCTCATAAAATGATCAGTGATTAGGTATTTAGCTAGACTTCAAAATATATATGACGACGCAGGTTCGCACGGCTATGCGTTCACGTCGACTGTACCATTGGGGAAGAACTGCCGTATTACCTCGAATAAAGCCCCGAGAATGAAACGAAAATTCAGCGGAATTGAAATGAACAATGATCGGCAAAATATTGTTTCCATTGTCTTCTGCTTCAATTTGTTTCTCTTTTTTAAAATTTCATATGAGCAGCCATCATCTTCGTAAACATAAGCCTTCCGATATTAAGAACGACATTTCTTTTTCATTTAAACAGCGTTGTAAATATCCGTCTTGGAAACTATGGGCAAAAAGGTTTCACGTCATTACTTGTAAGATATTCATTTGCAGAGATACTGAAAAGGCTTTGCGTCATATTACAGAGATACCGATTTTGTTCCCGGAACACGAAAAAGTATTGGGAAAAAAGATTACTAGAGATGATGACAGTAGCGGTTATGATCGTAGTGGTGATGTCGGCGATGACGACACTGTACTTATCTTTCAGAACCGATTCGAAAAAGGATGAGGTCGTCCTGCAGGGCACTTTGCGTGCGTCAAGTTTGATAACTTCCACTTCAGTGGTGCACATTTTCAGACTTGTGGGCAGACCCATACGTATGAAGGGCACTGCTAGTGCAAATTTGTCTAAACGCATAGAAACGAATGTTTCTCGAAACATTCGTATAAGCTACCAGATCTTTTTTAAAGTGAATATACCCTTTATAAATGGTTTACAGTTTATGCTTATGGTTAGATTGTGAAACCGGTGGGTATAATAGGTGGAACTGTCAAATCTCATATCATGACCGGTTTATGATACGCATCCGCACTCGTTCTTAATTGGCATCAGGTCGTCTACTATATTTTTTTATTTCTCGCTCTTCAGGTCAATCACTTCTCATAAATTGCCTCCAACTGTTTCTTATTCGGCGGAATAATTCCTTGCTTCATATGTTTTGCTATTCGACCGATTGTTAAATGCTTCTCAATATGCGATATTCCATCCATAGTAAACTGACTACTGGCGAATGCACTCAGGTCAGATGCACTGACTTCAGATTGCATATGGGAGGCAGGAGGAGAACTGAGGGATGAGGTGAGAAGTGGTAAATAGCTGAGATTATTAACAAAATTCTGTAACTCCAGGTCGAGCAACTCAGGAGTACAAACTACAGGCTGCAGAAACGGATATGTGCGTGTCTTCATGCACAACACTCTGCAAATGCAACTTTGCAAAGTGAATGGAATTTTGAGCACTTTGAAGCCGTTTAATTCCTTTCTCTGTATGAAAATTCAAGGAATGGTCGTCAGGCGATCTTCTGAACCTGACGATTATGGGTTTGGTCGCCACTTTCACATCCCGCCCCCTTCGTCGTCCAACGCCTTTGGTTTGCACGTGAGAAAATTTTATTTCATCCTTGTCGCAAGCTGTCTACTGTTTTTTTTTTGCCTCCACGTGATATTCCCATAACCAAAGGACGCTCGCTATTCAATATATGCGCTTAAACTTATCTAGTACCTTCGGTGGCATCCAATACTAGAATATCCATTGTCAACGCTATCTCATTTCAAATTTCCGTAGCATTTCGCTAAAACGAATCTCTTCGTATGAGAGCTGTTGCATATAGGAAGGAGCTTTTTTGTTTGTAAAAACTATGAAATCAAAAAACACATCCTCATCATAGCTTTGCAATAACCGTTCGTGATCAAGAGTGCGCATGTTTGGTTCAGAATGTGTATTGCTTTGTTAAAGTGTTGTACTCTTTCTATAGAAACTACATTAACTCCATTCAATTTTTCCTATTAAACTAATTCAAGCTAATCAATATAAAAACCGCCCAATTGCTGCATTTTTAATTGCTGCGCTTGTTTTAATATGGTTACAGACTATGATTAAATATTTTCCTTTAAAATTTCTCTCCAAGTAAAAGTCCACGCTTTCCTATTCCGGACGTGAAAGAACTAAAATTTTGAAAATTGTTTCGCTGAGCATTACAGCCAAGGCTTCTCAACTTCTATCGCTTTTCTTCTCGTTTTTCTTCACGCATGGTATGGATGAAAAGGTTCAAATAACCATCGTCTAATTATGCATTCAGAGATCGAAAAACAAAAACGAAGCAAACGTACCTGAAATTATATATATTTTACCATATGAAAGTATTAAAGTGATGTGTAAACGTCGTACTTTCGTTGTGTGCTTTGAGTGAGTGCCTTTTCTTTAGGTTTGTTTACCGGTACTTTAAAAGTAACTTTGACCTAGCACTCTTTTGCGATTAACGCATGAATGGATATGAAAAGATGACCACGTCTTCATACATCGCACGCTTTTCGGAATTGATCAGCCACCACATTCTTTATTTATCAAATGCAATTATTGGCCATAGTCAACGTCTAATTGAGATGAATCAAACACAACAATTTGCATAATTATGAGCGTAATAGCCTATGGCGCTTTTCGTAATATTTGTTTTGTTCTTTCAGAAACGCTCACTTGCAACGTTCAGTGATTGCGTGATTCTGTTTTTTCTCTAGCAAATTCCTCTGCAAGAAAAGATAACGCAGTCTATAGCAAACCTAACTTAGGCTAACAATGATATCATTTCAAAAGCTTCTCAAAGAATCTGTGATTCGAGGTGCGTGCCACAAGGCAGACAACAAGAGAAGTTGTTCAACTAAATTTCTTTTTCTTGAGGCGAAAATATTGTATGGACCTATAGCTGATATAGCAAAATTTTTACTGAGCAAATTTCCAAACGTATCACGAGTGCACTTGAGGTTAGTGCCTCCTCAAATAAGTTTAACGTTTTAAAGCGTAAAGTTAAAATAAGTCATGAAGTGGACGGGATGTACGATGTCTAAAATTTATTTTCATAATACGTGCGAGCTTAATCTTGCATTTTCTGTACCCCCCTTTTCAAGATGGCTGCTTTGTTCTTTCATTTTTGAAGATGAGAACGGCGAGAGATGTGAATTACTGTTATGCGAGCGGAAACTGCGGCATTGTTGTGTTGCTCTTTGGGAACGGCATATATTCACTGTGTTCATAAACGAATTCGGTTCGATTCACCCTTCCCAACTCCCACATTTTAACGACCTTCATAAAACTTTAGTGTTATTAATACAAACAATCGGGGCACAAAATAGTGTCAACAACACGTTTCAATTCTTCATTTTCTCACCGCCACAAAAAGTGTTTTCACACGTGACACCCAAAAATGCGAGCATATGTTGCCGTGATTGTATGGTACTTCCTATGAGATATTTCAAATAACAAGCAATTCTCATAAGCGAGCATTTGTCGCGAGCGACAAACACAATCCATTTTCTCAATAAGCTATTCAGTTTCGACGACGTTTTTCGTTCAGCTTTCGTTTTAAAACCCCTTCCCGTAATGCTTTCAGTAAGTTCTCCATTTCCAGCTTTACATGCATGATTGCAAACGAAATTGAATTGCAACACACCGCAGTTCCCATCATAAGGTCATCTTCGATTCATTCTCATTTAAATTCTGAAATGGAATGAAAAAAGAGAATATTCATATAAGTATATTACTACAAACATTTTACTAAGTGTCGTTATTCGGTCAATATGTTCGGCATTAGGGTAGCATACTTGCAAAAATATGCCAAATTTTGCAATTGCAAGAAGGGCATACAAGAGCGGTATAAATGCTAGTTTAAGCAAGGAAACGATGCAAACGCTGGAAATAGGAAACATTACATTCAGAACGGAATTTTGCGCATGAGTAACAGAGACCATTTGGAAAAAAAAACGGACAACGGTTGTGATTGTGGTCGGCCCTTTCTTTGTATCGTAGCAGCTTTCGGACCTTTTTTTATTCGAGTCTCACAGAAACATGGTTTACTTGTGTGTAAAATCAGCGCTACGCAAACCTGTTCTATAGTTGTAAACAGTAGAAACTCTCCACATATTCATTAGCTGCAGACGCTGTGCACAACCAAACTGTGGTCGGTCGTTACAGTGCGTAAAAATGAACATATGAGCCTTTATGCGCGGTGATCGTCGCAGACATTCCGCCCTCAAACATCAGTCCACTAGCTCATTCTTCATGTCGTGTGAGAACTGTTCATCGAATAAGAGTGCATTGGTTCAAATATGTTCAAGTCAGAGGCGCATTCTGAGTTCTTTAGCATATTTGGTCTATCGACTGAAAACGATTAATCTCTGCCAAAAATGCTGTGTCATGACTACTGAAAAGGACATAGGGGATTTAAAGAAGGGACTTTTAACGAAGATTTTCGTAAAAAAAGAATTTACCGAAATTGGATGGACTCGTTAGGGTCACAAAAAATTCAATCACAAAGTAGTAAAAACAGTGAGGTGCCAAAAGAGTTCGACCCCATAAGGGTTCTTCGCTAATGATATGGAATGAATAAAGCTGATTCTTCTGATTTTCGCGCAGTCAAGTATTCCCATGTTCATTTTAAAGACCAGCATAACGTCGACAATTTTGACTCTCACACACTGCGCTTTTGCCTTCTAATATGAGGTAGGAAGGAAATCCAGAAATCTTAACGTTTATATGCGCAAAAAACCTCAAAAATTCTCACTTGATTTGAATAGTGCCATTCCATACGATGACCGGAAAATAATAGCGCGTGTTAGAAAGCAAAACCGAACTTTCAAGTGAGTGAGATGGAGAAATCCTCAATGAATTACTTGTTTTGGCGAATATAGGTAACACGCCTTTTATGCGAAGTAAAACAAATCGTAAAGGTAAAAAACACTAGCTTATCGCCACTGTTCAATATTTTCCCGATAAACTGTCATATCGGACCCTGACCATTTGAAACTCAGCAAACATGTCTTCATTTTGTTCAAACAGCAGTGCAAACCGTCTGTACGCTGAATACACTCATAGCTGAGTTGACTGCCACCGTAGTATGGGTGTATTGCTGTGGTTAGCTTATCAGGTGCGCTGCTAAGTGAAAGAGATGCGATAGCTTCGAAGGGTTAGTGAAGCTTCTAAAGGAACGAAATTCGCAAACACTCTGGCGCGATTCCATCTTACGCATTATTGTATTACTGCCGATGGCGTTCAGAGGCTGTCAAGAGTGTTTGCGAGCAGTGTACCTCTTGTGCGATTCAATTAATTCCCGTCCCACTTAGACACCGCGTACAGCTAAGAAGCCCATCGAGAAGGAAAGCGCCAGTGTCGACGGCCACTCAACATGTCAGAAGAGAGGCGCACCACATAATCCGTCGTTTGATGACTGGAAAACGCTTTTCAAAGGAAAGCCAACAAACGGAAGCTATTCGAAAGTCAACTGTGCGCATCGTTATGCATTTATTTTTAAGCTCCCATTTGGCACGACAATAACAAATTTAAAGTTGAAAGCCTATATATCTTTCTTTGCGGTCATTAGATATCAAAAGTTGAGAAGTAGCGTAAACAATTTGATAGAAGTTTGCGCAAGCTTAGCTTGTTGTAGGTGGGTGACGAGAGGTGGGGGGGGGGGGGGGGCTGAGATGAGTTGTACAGGGTAATGTGAATGTGGCATTCTGAGATGATAATATCGGTATGGCATTGCTCTGTGCTCATCGCACTAAGTTGCGGGGTGTTTCCAAAAGTCTTCGTGATAGCCAAGCACTTTCCTATGATCTTCTTTAACAACTTGTAGAGCATGCCAAGTGAATGGCATTGTTTGTGCTTTCGGCAACTCTACTTAAAACGCGATGCACTATATGTGCAAAAATCAAATCAAGGATGTTTAGCAAAGCAAAAGCGTTTTTGCGCGACATGTGTTCAAACAGCAACTTTTGACGCGCGCTATTAATAAGCGAAGCGGTCTGTTCACGTTATGAAAACTATTATTGCCGATTTTGGCGCAGTTTTAGCATTCTGTTGCTAAAAATTATCAATTTTTCTTCCAGAAATTCGCATTCCGATCCATTTTCAACCCATAACGTTCTGCATCATGTTCGCTCAAATTTCGGTCCTAGGAATTAAACGCAAAAGTAATTAATTCCTTGTCTATCTTTCCGGCCTTATTATAATTCCGAATACAAAAAGTCATTAAGAAATCTATAAACTGTTCCTTATTTTGTTTATCTATCGTTATGAAGTTTCGTCGCGGGAGTATTTCTGATTCTTGAACTGAAACTAAACTGTCAGATAGACCGTCCAATACGAAAAACATGCATAAATACATCCATAAATTTATGCATACGCACGGATTTGAAGGATCAGTAATGTCTTCGTTACGATTAGAAGTGCGCATTACAAATGCCACTTGCAGCGGTAAAATGATAGAGGTATTGAAATATTCAGGATTCTTAATAAGTTCTTAAAAGAAAATTTTAGCCCGAAAATATCCAAATTGATTGAAATAACTTTCACTCTTGCAGGAGCTGCCATCAAATTTCATCCATGCTCGAAAGAAACATACTGTCTTCAGCTGTATCAGATATTATTCTAGCTAAAATCGCAATTTTTAAGCGCAACATTCATTCTTCTCTTACAGAATTTCACTTCTCACAGCCTTTTTCATAAATAAGCAAGCGTGACAGTGCACTTTGAATATACTGAGATTTTATGCAGCAATACGTCTCAAAACAATTTACTTTGACTGTTATTAGAGGTTTATCGTTTATGTAATAATTCATACCTTTTTGCAACACTGTCGAGTCCCCACTCTGTCGAGTTCCCCCCATAACGCAATTCAAACCATTTTAGAAACTACATTTTCGATCAAGCTTTCTTACTTTGCAGCTACTATGACTCACGTTGCTGCTCCACACAATCAGCGTTTCACGGAACACGCTCTATATTGCAATTATTCTTGCTTTCATCAGCTAAAAATTATACTGCCATGCCGAATCTTTGATTCTTTGTTACAGCGCACACGTTTGCAAAGACAGTCGCGCAATCATCGTTTGAACCCATTTTCGAAGCGTTGCTGCAATGATCAATCTAAGAAAGCAAAATTTGAAGGGATCGTTCCATTGCGGCAGCAATTTAAAAATGAGTTCAACGGATGGTTGATCGAGGACACATCAAGCGGTTGGTCCAATCGCTAAGCTATCATACTGAAATGGCCGAATTAAGACCGTACACCCTATCAGCGGTAGCCACTCACATTGATTTTGGGTGGATTATCGATACCCTTCTATGTCGTAATTTTATACCCGTCATTCAAAGCAATGGTACTAAGGGCCAATTTGTTAAAATGGCTCCAAGCTTTCAAGTGCCACATATGGTTTCCAACACTTCTGCTTCATAAAAGGCGCCATTTGATTCTGCTTCAATTCTGCTTCATAAAAGGCGCCATACTTAGCCAAAGGTTTCGTTTCATTTTTGATTGGTGTATGGGTGTTCAAATATCTCTTTCATTGCCTGTTTGCTAGCTGTTCCACATTTAACCGGGGGAAGTCCTCGTGATGGGTGTAGGGGGAGAGTGGTGGGAGCAAAGTAGAAGAGGCAGAACCTTGGAAAATGTTGTAGCGGTTTCGAGGAAACTGCTAAAGCTCATAATATCATAAATCTAATATACCGAGCTTTCTGAACAGGGGTCATAGTTTTTTTCTAACAAACCTATACAGAATTTTCTTATTCTTCTGTTTCTCGCTTGCAGTTATTCAAGAAAATGACTTTAAACTAGACGGTTGTAGTACTTTTCTTAACCGTTACCTTCTATCCTCCCCGCTTTGGTGTCGTTGCATTTCGATCCATCAGTACAATCATCTTATATTTATTGTTATTATCGCGACGGTCTAACTGTGAAGCAACTTACTTATAATGAAAGAGAGGAAATGATTTTGTGGTGTTTTGTTCGATTCTTGAGTCCAAAGTATACCAGTGAGGGGAATGAGAAGCTGTTATGAGCAGCCTTTGCTATAATTTTGAGAAAATTTTTTCTCAACTGATATGTGCATTTCAGAAATCGTTCGTTTTTAACAACAGCAATCATGATGCAAAATTCTGCTTTCACCACAAAGCAGCGATTTTTTTTGCGCTCTTCAAAATCATCCTCTCGTCTGCTTTTTTCGTTAAGCTGCGTTCCGCTCAAAAATGCAATTCGCTAACAGATTAGCTGCTTCTCGTTCAATTTCTTCATCATCTCGACCACCGTGCGTGTCCATTCCATCTCTCTCGTAAGTTTAATAGCATCGCAAAAGAAAACGCTCTCCTACTTATCAAATTTATTGATTGAGACGTAGTTGTTTGAATGAAAGCGTAAAGGCTCTCATTTCTTCTTAAACATTCAAATACTATATGCCACCAGTAGATTTCATTGCTTAACTCATACAAAGTAAAGCCGTCCAGCTAATACAGATTTGACTGCCTAGCCAACAGAGAATTTTTGTGAGGAAGAACACCGCAGAGCAGAGTTAACACTGCACACGCAAATGCTGTGTCGCCTGGTTTCGCTTGCTTTCAACGAAGCATTATGGAAAGATGACGTTAAAATGCACGCCAGTGAAGAGTGGACAATATGCACTTTTCACAATTTCGACGGAAACGGTTTCAATGGTTCCATAAATCCTCAATGGTGCCTGATTATGCACAAAAATTTTTGCCCGGCCGGATAGCAATCAGTTGTGCACTTGCACTTGGCGCACATTCCGAGGTCACGCAATTTGTTCAAATGATCAGAGCTGCTCTCGCTTCTACCATTCATCATATCATGCTTTTCGCGCTACTGTCCAACTAATTTCTTCAACCTTGGCAGGCAACTATCGTTTTAAGCTGTAACTAATGCATAATGAAATGTACATGGTAGTATCAAATAGGAGAACCGAAATTTCTGACCATGAAGTTGAACGAGTGCAATTATTCCCTGTTGTAGAGCAAAATTTCGTCGCGTTAGCTTTACTATCATCTCTCTTACTTTGAAACTACTAGGCGGCCGGACAAATACATCCATGCATACGCAAACAAATTACCGTTACGACTCCGCTTTTGCGAAGATTAAGTGCGCTCTAAATTGGATCTTCACAATGTATTTTGCACCAGTTGGGTATGAGAGACCAAGGCAGGAAGTTCGAAGCAGTTGAAGGCAAATTTTGCAAAATTCAATTGTTGCAGCATCGTACTGGCGAATCTGTTTTAATCGTTCTATTTGCAATAAAAATTGACGAAGATCTGCTGCAGTTTTCCTGGAAACGGAAAGCGACAAATTTGAGTAAGAAAGCAGTGTCCCATAGAAGCGGTTTCGGACAGGGTGTACCAATTTTGTCTGAGACGTTTGCCACGTATGAGTGCTGCGGGTGAGTGCCACCGATACCTCCCCTTGTTTTTGCAATAAGAAATTGCAGCAGTTTTTGGAGCACAGTGGAATACACTGGTCGCTGTCATGAGAAATAACTAATTACTGTTTTAAGTTGCGCCTGGCAAGATACGAGACGGGCCACTAAGAATTGTTCTGATCTACCTTATTCTGCCATCAAATATAATGTGGTCCCTAGCATAAGGTTGGGTAGGTCAGAAAAATCAATGGCCTCCTATGTATCATGATTGAAAGGATGCTTGTATTTTAGAAACAATATATGGTTTTTTTGATGCGACACTTTGCTAGTTGTAAGAACCATTGGACCTATAATTAGGGAACAATAATATAGTTTTTAGTCATTTTTCACGGCATAAACTGCATGCATTCTGGAGAACCGAATGGACAAGATATGAAATGCTATCGCAAAAAGATTAAGCATTTGCTGAATGTGATGAATAACGGTAAAGAAAAAATTAAGCACTCTACTCAAGTGAATTCCTCGAGTCGTCGTTCCCGGACCAGTGTTACCTCACTCAGGAAGATTACTCATTTCAAAACACATCGAAATGAAACCCATACCAAATGAACGATCTCATCAAAAGAAATTTTGCGCTGCTATGACGGAAATGCTGCGCAAATCGCGTACTTTAAATCAACATTTTGCTCAACCATTTCGACCATTCTATCATAGTATCTCAACACAGTAAGTGTCGGAGTATCTGGTAGTTAAATTTTTTACGCCGTTTATTTGTGGTGCCCGCGAAATGACTATTCGGGAAATACAATGAGTACACCTGTTCTGGAAATCTCATGCATGCCATCGAACTGGCACACCTGTTCGCAGGAGGTGCTTGCCTTTGTTTGCGAATAAGGTGATTGGTGGCCTGACGTTTCCTACAATTAAAATCTAATCGTCTGAAGATATGAGAGGGATTAACTTACATCAGTCGTAACTACTGTGCAAAATTGACCGATGTTGGTGTTCACATCTTTTTTACCGTTTGCGGACCCAACTTTTCAGCGCACGCTTACTGCGCTTTTCGCTCTTTGCGATGCGGTCACTAAGCATGGAGTACTTCATAACTAGATATTTGAATGAGTAATATTTTGGGATGGGTAATTCGACGAAACACGGGTAATATTTTGGGGAGAGCGATGCTATTAGCAAAAAGCATTCACATCCATTCGACAAATCTTCTTAACATAACTTTGCAGCAGTGTGCATCGAATGCAGTTATTGCTTGGTGAGCGAAAAAAAATTATAACTGTGTATTTTCGGCTGACCTGCAGGTAGTTTTTACTCTTTCAGCTGAGATTAATATTTTTTGCGCTCTTTCGTGAAATGCACTGCTCCTGCAAGGTCCGCAACGCTTCGTTGGGCCACTGTTTTTTTTGTTGAAGGTGGGGGGGGGGGG
>JPKZ01001796.1:30187-56942 GCA_000803305.1 Toxocara canis
GTCTTCTGTCGATCAGGATGTAATCGATCTCGTTTCGGTACTGAGCATTCGGAGCTCTCCACGTCCATCTTTCTGATAATTGCTTCCTGAATAGGCTGTTTCCAAATTGAAGTTTTTTCGTCTCGGCGAAAGTTACTAGACATTCTCCTCTTTCATTTCTTTCTCCTAATCCAAACTTTCCAACATATTTCTCATCTTGCCGCCCTTTTCCGACCTTTGCTTTGAAATCGCCCATGGCGATGGTGTATGTGGATTTTTGGGCTAGAGCTGCCTTTAGCTCTCAGTAGAATTCTTCGATTTCATCGTCATCACTTGTACTCTCTGGAGCGTAGGTCTGGATGACTTTGAGGGTGGCCTTTTCAGATATCTGAACGTTCAGGACACCTATTCGTGATGATGTTACGTTGCACGAGACGGCTTTTTCAGCCCATTCCTTGCCTATGATGAACGCTATCTCTCCGACTGTTCCAATACCGGCTCCTTTCCCCACTCTCACGGCGTTGCCATCTTCCCACCTCGCGTTTAGTTTTTCCTTCCTGCGTGTTTCGCAAAGTCCTAGCACATCACATTTTATTCGCTTTTTCTCCTCCATCAGGTGGGTCAGTTCGGTCCCCCTTGCCAATGACCTGCAGTTGTAGGTACATAAAGCTAGCGTTTGTTTTCGGTGTTTTGACGGCCTATTCGAGCCTAAGATCCTTAGCAGCCTCTGGACTCTCGGATCTCTCCCCGCTGTCGGAGTACGGTTCGATTGTCCTGCAGGGTACTGAGGCCCATGGTTTTGCATTGTTTTAGCGATTTTTGACGCCATCCCACTGTCTAGACGGGCAGGCCTTTTTTACCTCTGCGGTAGTTGCTTCCGGGTTACTAGCCCTTGTGCTCTTTAGCCGCTGTGGTTCACCGTTCCGCTTTAGCCGGGTTGGTCCTTGGGGATCAGATACCATCATCGTCACCCTGGAGCCCACGGGAAGCCTGTCCAGCTTGGTTGAACCTGCCAGAGCATAAAGCTCCGCTGGCATAGCCCTCCCGACCCGTTGTCACCTCTGCACTGCGATGAAGTAGCGGAATAGGATTGCAGAGGAATACTTGTATTAGATATATATTTTATAGTAGATAGATATTTTAATTCAGCTAAGTGCTCAAAGAAAACCATGTATTCCAATGTAAACTACCATGAGAGAATCTGCGAACAATGTGTAAATCGTACGCCTAAAGCACTTCACGTAACCTTGTGTTCGCCATTTTTTCAGTGGATTGCAACTCAGTTTTAAAAAGAAAGAAAAGTACAACGTTTTGACATTTTAGCTCGGGTTAAAAGCTTACGAGGAGCATTGCACCGGTCCTAATAATGTAACATTTTATCACGTGAAAGTAACAACGATTAACGACATTTATATACTTCGACAAAACTGATAGTCGTTTTTGTGATGCTTCACCTTTCTGTAGCACTTTTTATGGCATCATTTTTTCGTTTTTAAGTTGCGAAAAGATGATCACAAACATTCTACTGTGTTCGTGCGGATATTGCTCAACCAAGTACCAGTTGGACTCACTGCTTGAATCAACCCTCCTCAAAAATGAGCAATTTTGAGGTGCTGTGTGGCTTAATCAAATTAATCAATTAATTAAGTAATGTGCAGGTAAGAGGTGAGAGAGTGCAATTAAGGGGGGTGTTGAGACTTATCTCAATCAATTAATTAAGTCTGTAATGTGCAGTTCTTATTTTTTCTGCCATATTGCAAATTAATCATCAGTTGAATAATCCAGGAAGGTGGACTATCCCCATGTAATATGAACTGGTGGATGTGTTTCTTAATCCATATTTCGCGTTGAAGTTGAATATATTCCCGAACTTTCAAAATTTTCCGATCACATGATGGTTTTTTTCGCTATAATCTTCTCTTGTTAAGGCAACAAATTGTGTGCAAATCTCATTAGAACGAACCAGATGACTTTATATAGACCGAGATTGTTTGATTTGCTTTTGCATTTCAATGCTAAAATTTCCACTTTTAAGATTCAACAGCACTCAGCCAGCTGTTTGCACTCAGTGCGCGGTAACAGCATGGGAGCCTCAGGAAAATATTGCGGCAGGTAGAAGCTCGGAATGGATTTTTTTCTCACCAGTTGGTATATGATATTTCGATGCTCTGAGAAATTGCAATGGGTATTTTGAAAAAACGCTTTCCGTTCGTCATTTTCTGGCCCATCAAATTCTTTACCTTTTTTGAGTCGTCGGATTTACTGGCCAACAAGAATGCCCTCACCAATCTCAATATCAACGGTGTTAGAGGGGCCGATTTCTCAAGTACCTGAACCGCATAACCGATTTTTTTTTTGATTATTATTCCAAAGATGATTATTCCATTGTTTTTCAGTACTTCATTCCCAAATGGTCACAATTTTATCAAATCGCTCAAAATATTAGTAAAATCAACATGATTATGAAAATGCTTTCACTTCTGAGTGCGATATGTGTACTCGTAAATGAGACGTATTCATCGTCCTCGTTTTGTTAAGAACTGGACGACGCACGAGGATCGCACCACCACTGTTTGAACACGGCGCTACAGTGATATTTAGATAAGAATTCACCGATCGAGATGCTGAATCATGACGAGAATAGCTACTAAGTAAGTGAGCATTCTAAAAGGAGCTCATTCATGCAAAAAGCATAAGTTGCACTGAACGCTCAAAAGTTCAGCGCTCGTCAACCGTCTCACGTTTTCGAGTTGCTACGTCGCTGCATTAACGACTCACGTTACAAAGGCAAACGTATCAATCTTCCTTGGTAGGCGGAATAGCAAGAACTGTGAGTAAGAGGTGGGATGGATATTAGGTTATATGATGCACAGAGATAGGTCGTTATTTTAAAAAATGAATCTTAGTAATTCTTAGAAATACGGGCGAGCCGTATAGAATCAAATTATTAACACAGCAACTGATGATACACTGGAAGGATTCATTCTTTTGTATGAAAAACATATTTCATTTTCGGATAACGTAGGTTTTTGTTACTTTCGGATTTTTCGAGAACGTCTTCGTGCATATTTTCGATTTCCCAGGAAAAGTGTGTTTTTCAACAAAAAAAAAATGAATTACGTTATCTGCAGCAATGCGTAATGGCTTACACTGAAAAGCCAGCCAGTCTCTACATTCGCACCACATAACTCCATTTTGCGGACATCGCACTATATGGACCCCGCCTTATCTTTCACATGTAATATAACAACCTCTCTATGATGCTTACCGGGAAAAGTGTGTTTTTCAACAAAAAAAATGAATTACGTTATCTGCAGCAATGCGTAATGGCTTACACTGAAAAGCCAGCCAGTCTCTACATTCGCACCACATAACTCCATTTTGCGGACATCGCACTATATGGACCCCGCCTTATCTTTCACATGTAATATAACAACCTCTCTATGATGCTTACCGTCTCTTGGATGCTTGTGATACTAACAGTTTGCGATTTACATCTCATGCAATCCTGCGTGAAACGAAGGTATACCATTAAACGTTTTATGGAAGTCATAATAAACAGAATAGAAAGTCGTGCAGGGTTTCGGTGTAACATGAGAGTAGTGTAGTTCATTACACTTAACTTTTAAGCTGTAGGGTGAGGCTCTTGTTCTTTTTTTTTCTCACTTGCTCATGCATCAATTCATTGAATACTGCAATGGAAACCTGTTCGAGACTCTAATCCGTGAGAAAATGTTGTGCATCACCTCTACGCGACTTGATCTTTTCCGATTTCCACTAGTTGCTGTTGTTTTGCACTAGCTAAATCATGTGGCATCTATTCATTCCAAGCAAACTGTTTTCACATGAATGTTCTTCCTTCTCAAACTAGTCACCGCTCGCCACTTTCTATGTGATTGCCGTTTCGTTTCTTATCAACACGCGAACACTTGCCAGAGTGGGCTGAGAGTGATTCAGTTTGCAATCGTAGTAATAAGACAACTTCCGTTGCATTCAAAATGGAAATCAGCCGCACTGCTTTGCCCAAAATTGAGATATTATAACGTTCTCGTTTTGGAATGTTAAAGGACTGCAGAATGAGCACAGGACAGAAAATACAGGCCTATTCTCTCAGTTTGTAGTACTCCACTCCCAACTCCTATCCGATCCAGTCCAACTGGACAAGCAGAAAATGCTAGTACATTGGTTGTGTCAGTATGTTTCTCCATGTTTTCGTTCACAAAGCGACTGAGGCGATAGCATGCGTAGGCTTGATTCATTTGTTCGTATTTTGGCTCAGCTAACGGTTGCAATGCTCCAAACATTACTCCTGTAAAAGTAATTTTTATACTGACGGACTTGTTAAATTTCACAACAGAACAGTAACAAACTTCGGCATTTCAGTTGCTCCCAGTTTAGCCTGGTAATTTGGGTGGCGACTGCTAAAGCTTCACCCCTTTTGGCAAGAAAAACAAGGGTAGGATTGATAATAAAATATGGAAAGCGTTTCTACTCTAAGGAAAAGATCTATTCTTTAATAGGGTGCAGTCTCATTGCGACTGATGAAACTGCAACTTGGTGCGTTCGATATCATTATTAAAATTCGAAAATTCTCAGCAAATCTTTTTTTCTCGAAAATTCAATCTCCTAGCACATGCTTTCATCGCTGAATAGTCAAGAACGACAATCATGCAATAATGCTGAATTGTTCTAACTAACATTGAAAGGAATTGGCAGGTATAATTTGTAATCTTGCTGAGGCAGAGGAGCGACATTCTGATGCAAGTCATAAATCACTGGGTGAGTTACGTAGCGCTGAAAGTAATTTGGTGGACAAGGTAATTCAGAAGAGTAAATACCCTCATATTCATTTGCTAGCATCAAACCTTGGATTTATACGATGAGCAATGTTGCATGCTTCAGCCTCCATTGAAATTAGCACGGTGCGTGGTTGTCCGAATAGGAAACGATGTGAACGTTTTGAAAGGAAGCCTCGCGGTCCAAAATGAATTGGAGATCTTCCATGGAAGGTCCTGTGATGGGAAGAGAAAGAAGAGGGGAGAGGGGGGATCGGGGTCCACTCAAAACTTTAGTGTGTTCTTCATTCAGTTGACAACAAATTGAACAGTTTTGTCAAAAATTGCGGTTAGTGCATATCGCATTAACTGACTGGCGCAGTTAGCAAAGGGTTTTTTCACAGCTCCTTGTGAATATATGACACACCTGAAATTTGTGAAATAGCTGAAGACATTACTACAATGTCCCAGTGGATCCCTAGTTCTTAGGAAGTGAATAACGTTCACATGAAAGGTATAGATTTAGATATTTGAAGGTTTACTCACGGATTTAAGGTACGATTCGGAAATTTTGAGGAACTGTAAGTTTTAAAGGATTTCGACGAGAACATTCATGGTACACATTGCAACAAACTCAAAAAAGTTACGAGTTTAATACTTGGTCTAAAGAAATGAGTTCGTAAAATGACGGAGCTATCAAAGAATGACTGGTCGCCAACAAACGACATCATGAGGAGAGGCTTTAGTGATTATGAAAATTTAATAGACGCTGAAAGAGTGGAGAGCAGCTGCCAAGCGAGCGGTAACTTCCTCATACAGCATAGAATGGCGTGCGAAACTATCACTATATTATTGTGAAAAAACTCTAAGCATAAATTCAATGAGCAATCGCTTTAGAGTGCATGGCAAAAACGAGTGAAAAATTACTCCAATCGAAATTGAGAGACGCAATGATGGATATGGGAGAAGTTTTTTGCTGCTTTTGCTGCATTTGCCGCTTCTTCAACAATGTCGTCAACTCCTTATCGCCCTCCTCAAGCGCAAAATTACACTTTCCCTTGGGCAATCATAATGACAAACCAATTACCCCAAAAACGCTCCAGTCAATTCCTCTTTCCTATGCAAATATGTACGATCGATTTCTCAGAAAGCTTCGGAAGATTTAGACTTAGTTGAATCAACGTTTCCGCTGCTGGAAGAGTGTTTGACCACGCCTCCCTTCCCAGATTTTCTGAAATTGTCGTGGTTCACCCTTTTTGATTAATTTTGCTAGCGACGATTTTCTGGACCAAAAATGGATTAAACCGTGTAAACGCACAATAGCTGGAGGGATACAGCATAGAATGCTTCTCGTTTTTTGCAATTCTTCAAAATTTTCCCAGCTTTCCCTAGTCTTGCCAATGCTTGTCGGCATGCCAACTGCAGCTCACACTTCAAGTTTTAAATTTTCTAGGTCTCTCTCCCTCATAATTATGAGGGACTGGAGGAGGGGAAGGGACTGGGACGCGATGGCCTCATATATGGTTCAAATTAGATGCGCTGCTGATCGCATCTGTTGCTAGATCGTCTCAACACTTTAAAGGCAACATGGTTGTGCAGGTCGAATGACCTGAAATTGGCGGTTGGATCAAAGCTCTCCCGGACGATCCAACTAATGTGCTAATTAATACACTGTTTCGCTTACCCGCTACTTAGTGTGATCGGTTTGTTAATTTCTTATAGAAAACGAAGAAGCACTGGTTTTAAAAATAATCTTTGATGAGTTTTTATTGGTTGTTCATACTTCAACTGTTTTCAGTGCAAATGAAGCGCAGCATACTTTGCGCTTCTCTCCTACGTACTTTATTTGTGGCACATCCTTGAAAGCATTCCAATGAGCAAAAGTCCTTTACGAATTTCTTCTCGCTGTTGTAACACATTTCTGTTGGAACATCACAGATACAAGAAGAGTGAAAAAACACAGGAAGTGACCAGGAAAGGAATCGCCACGTTTCACTATCCGGAGAGGGTTTCCCATCCATATATCTGCTACTCTCTTTCTACAAACTTTTTCCTGCTAGCATGCGTCACACGCCAGTGCCGATGACTGCTCAACAGAATATCGTATTTCCTATGAGAATGCGGCTTTTATTTACAGCGACTTTGCGCTAGTTCATATGGAGACTATGAAAAATATATACAGAAGCGCACTTTTGGCAGTATATTCTAAAATGCTCAATCTTACCGCTTCAATAAAATAAACTCTTTAAAGAAGGCTTTTTAGCATACGCGCCGCTTTAACTGTTGCTATTCAAAAAAGCCTGTATAATTGAACCGCATTCAAAAGACGGCAAGAGTGCTTCTTATGGCATTGACATGCTGAACTAAGAGAAATGTTAGGCTGCAGAAATTTGCTTCAAAATTGCCTACGATTTCATCCGAAGTGCTGTCGCATTTATTAATGCTACCGTCACTAACAGCCTAAGCTCACGCATCAGTATGTTTTTATTGAATAACAATATTGGTTTTATACATGTCGCCAGCATGATTCACGATTGATCGCTGGCGATCGGATTACGCTGAGCGTAGTAGCCCGCTTGTCAAAATCGTAAATAGGAATCGACCATGATAACTGAGTTGTTAGAGGATTTGCTCAGAAAGTAAACGACAATGAGTTTGCCGAGTGCTGATTATGACCACGCCCTGACATGCTTTACAACGAATCTGGTTTTGACAGACACTCTTGAGGTTATGTTCATGACCATCGACGACATCGATGCACAATGTCCGAGAGGTATCGATAAGACTCAAGTGTCGGCAAACGAATGGAGGAAAGCACCGTTTAGCGATCAATGCTTACAGGTGTGTTTTGGAAAATTTCTTTTGTTTTGTGTTGGGTGTTCAAATATTTAATCATTTATTCATTTGCCACTTAGAATAAGCACTAAGCATAAAATGAGCAAAACATAAGGGCGAAAAGATAAAGAAGAATATAACTTAACTTAGACCGTAGGATGAATTAATAAAGAGCAGGAATTAAACAACTGAGAGCAATTTCTTGACTCCGTTTCCTCTCCGAAACTTATTTCAGAAATTTTGAAGTTTCGGCTGCTTTAGATTATTAGATCGTTTAACTTTCTCGTATCTTTCCCGTTAGCAAAGGTTTATATCGAACGGAAATAACTGAAAAGTCATACATCGGAAGAAAAAGCCGATGCACGTTTGAGAATTTCATGACCGCACGAATCGATTGAGTCTGATGCCGTCTAAAGATTCTTAGAAGTTCCGTTTCAAATATTTCTAAATCGTTGAAAGGAGTCCTTTATTCTCAACCCTATTCATTCGAGTAATATAATTTAAAGCAGACGTTACTGCAGTGTAGTTCATGATCGCCTATTGAACTTAAAACATGAAAAGCGCTTAAGAGAGATTCGATTTCAATATCTGCACCTCAGGGATTGGATCAATTCGGAAACATGAGATGGGCGCCTTATTTTTTTTATTTTTTTGCGTATAGGGCAAATCTTATGCTTGGTACCACACAGTTGAGAGTGCACACAGTACTAATTAATATGGGCGCGCACATACATTCTCGATGTGCTAGAGCTCCATTTATGATAAACAATTGGGACAAGTCCGCTAATAGAACCTGAAACATAGCGATGGAGTGAAAAAGCATTGTACTGAATGCTTGTTAAGTAAATCACTAACTTAGCCATTTTCTGCACTGTTTTTCTTTATCGTTATCATACTTACTTTCCTATTATCAGTAAGTCTCAAGGGATGACCGTTCAATCTTTCATCCTACTTTACATGTATGTTAGATGTAATTTAATTTAAAATGCTAAACATTTTACCCCGGAACTTAGCGATCGGTCATCAAATTCATGGAGTATACCAAGTTCTCGACGACATGAAAAGTTGCACCTTAGTTATAGTCATTCTGAAAATTTGAAGCAGTGATGGCATCTATTCGAAAGGCAAAACGTCTTTACCATGCACACAAAACTCGTTCGTGCAGATACGTTTTGGAGCTAAAAACAGGACAAATTCGATGGGCATTGCCCGCACTCGCAACTGACGTTTCGCATTGATTCAACAATAATGCTTCTGTTAATCAAGCTTTACCAGTGACGCACTCATGTTTTTACTGAAAATGCCAATATCACTTAGCATTTTGACTGTGAATCGCTACAGCCATACTTATTCATTAAGCACAGCCACAACCCTTTAAAAGAGTCAACGCTTGCTAGCATGAGATGATAGTTAGCAGCAAATTGCTTGTGAAAGAATAAGAATGCAGATCAAGTAAACGCTTCACTAACACTGTCGGTCGATAGTGTTATTATTACCGCAGACAATACCGCTCACTGGAAAGAGAAATTATTTTCGTTAATGTAATGATGTGTGAAAATAAATAAGTATTCCATTATTTAAAGAGCTCGTTGCGGATCTAACGAACATCCTACATTAACTTTATCACTTATAATACTCTTGCAGTTAATACTTTTGACTATAGCGGATTAGCGTTTTTGCCCAGATTTTATTCGAAGTTCTCTCAACGTGTACAGAGTATCCTTAACAATAATTATCACAAATTATTGTATATATCATTAATTATCACCACTCACCTTATAGAATCACAAAATCGAAATGTGCACACCAGTTGCTATTGCAGCACTTTTTCCGCTCGATGAATTCGTTTTTGCGCAGATACAGTGAATGGGAGGAAATCGTTTACACAGCAATCTACATAATCATCTCGGTGCTTGCTGTTATTGGAAACGGCGTAGTAAGTGATTGTTTTAAGACTAGAGATGCGTGGTTGTTCATTAGCAGGAAAAAAGAATGCAAATCAAGCGAAGTAAAAACGAAAGAAGCAAATGTTACGAGGTAAAGCTAAACTGGAAAAAAAGTGCTCCATGCTAAGAGCAAAGATGTTATTCTTTTTTATATATTTCTGGGTAACAAACGTTCGTACAGTCAAATTTCTCCAGCCAGAATGCACATTACCCGAAATAGATTCTCGTTTGGTATGATGTGAAAGTGACCGCATTTGGTCATTTAGCCGGTGTTGAAACTGATGCAAAATTGCAAAAATAAATATACTTTCCCGTTTGGGCGAGTCACAGGATGCTAACGGCTTGAGCACTGCTACTATGGTTTTGAACGAATCACACACTATGTTACTTCTTCTTTATGTCACAGTTTTTCTTCGACCACACCGATATGCGTGTCGCAGTTCCCAGTCTGATTCTCGCCTATTTGTGACCATCACATAACGGCACAGTGGGCAAGTTGCCTTGATTTTCAGGTGATCTTAGCCGTAATTAGAAAAAGAGAGATGAGAACGAATCGCAATGTACTGATCGTGAATCTTGCGCTATCGAATCTGATGCTGGCGCTGACCAACATTCCTTTTCTTTGGCTTCCATCAATAGATTTCGAGTTTCTCTATTCACGTTTCTTCTGCAAATTTGCCAACGCGTTGCCCGGAAGTAACATTTACTGCTCAACGCTCACAATTTCTGTGATGGCTATTGACCGGTCGGTCGATTTTTGGTTCTTCTTACTGAAGCAACATTTTTTTGGCCCGTTTTACAGCGCAAAAGCTAACGCTTGGATAATTCTACTTCAATACCTTAGTGTCGAACAACCAAGTTGTAACTTCGAAATGAGCAACGAAAAACGGAACAACTAGTCAACCCATTGATCGAACTTTACGGCTATAAACAGATCAACCACGACGCATTCCGCTTAGGCCGTCTTTAAACACTGATACAGGATACGTCAGTACTTTTTGGTCCGTATTGTGTAGGTTCATTCACTATTGATATTAAGTAGGTTTATTCATCTTTTAAAAATCGTGTCTCCGATGTCATAACGTTGCAGTTTGCCATTAAAGTGGGAACTGGGGTTCACGATCTTTGAAGGACCCTAGCGTTCTCATTCCCTTGAACTACTTGGCAATTTCATTAAGCAGTCCAGTCAGAATCATCTCTCTCTGAAGTAGGTTTTGGGCTTTTTGGACTATTGCTTCAATCGAATTTATTATGTTCCTCATAAGTGTGTTCCTGAGTTGTGTTTGAAGTAGCATAAATAAAGCTAAAGAGCACTACTCTCTTTTCCAGTTTCGGAATTGAAAGAAGTTCACAAAGGATGTAGTTTGCTCGGATTCAGTTTGTTAGTACTGAGCAAAGTGCTATCTGAATCGTTCCCACACATATCGTATTTTATCGATTGGAGCACCCGCTTTGAATAGATGTTCCAACGAGTAAATGACATCCCCACTCCCCTACTTTCCCCTTGAGAATTACGAAAATAAACAGCTTATTTTGCGTTGATCATAGTTTTGCGACTAAAGATTTCATTAAAAGGATGATACCCGTGACCCGTGACTCAGTTATCCGGTTTTCCTCGAAAACTAGGGAAAGCAGGTTTCTTTTGAACAGGAGATCTCTTGGACTGTGGGGTAAAATGTTTGGGCGATGCATGCTGAATAGAAGCCCTCGTTGGGAAGATTACCATTACACTTGAAAGTCGTTAAAAATAAAAGACCTTTTTTGAACAGAAGATCACTTTGATAAGTGCAATATATTTTCCCTTTAGGTGACCCCAATTCCCCACTTTCTCGGGCGTTACAAAGTTCTTGTTAAAATTAGCGTCACCCTTTCAAGAAGAGTGCTTGGCAGATGTGAGTAATTGCAGGTACTATGCCGTTAAAAAGATGTATGCAAGCTCTCATCGGCGTCAATGTGTGCGGGCCGTGTGCATTTCTGTATCGATCTGGATTATTTCGTTTTTGCTAAGCTTCCCACTTCTTGTTTATTATGACACTACTATGCTTTACGTATTCAAGGTAACTGATTCCTTACTGTGGCGGTCGGAAGTCGGTGTGTCGTCAGATAAATGAATTTCAGACGTTAATCATACTGCGGAATTGAGTAACCTGGGAAAAGTCTGGAGGAGCATATATTGACTATTTATTGGAGGGAGGGGTGTGGGACATGTAGTTACTAGACTTCCATGAGAGCCGCAGTGAGTTGCAAACGCAAATAAATAATGCCGCTTAGAATTATCTCGATAAAGTTGCCGTCTTCGCCACTTAAACCCCTTTTACGCTAAAGGTATGCATCTGCAACAAAAGTAAACATCTTTTTTTTTTAAACAGTAATTTGAATATTTCGATAGCTCATTCTTAACTATAAAAATTTTCATCTATGATCATTTCCAGATGTTGTGGAGAAATTTGCGTAGAATTTCTAATAGGATTTTACATGCATGAGATGACTAAAATGTACCAGATAATCGGCACTGAAATATTTCTCGACGTCTCTTCAACCTCCACAATGTTAATAATAATGCCTAAAATTAAAAATGGCAGATCAGCGGGCAAATGAGAAAAGAACAGCCGCAATCATCCTCTGGAAAAAGAAAATTCATTTTCATGGAAAGCGAACTTTTGTGTACCGACAAAAAAAACTGAACTAACATAGCGAAGTTTGTAAGCTGTAAACAGCTTGGCTTGAATTTCTATCATCATTCCCAATTTCAAGAGCCATTTAAATATTTACATCTCGCACTAAGGGCAAGCGGCCATTCCCGTTGCATCCGCGAGAATCCGTCCGTGCCAAAAACATTCTGTACTGAACAAACTGGTTAGTGCACTATCGTGCTTCTGGCATTGAATGCTAGTTCAGTTTGTTCAGTGAGAACAGTAGTAAATAACTGTTTCGTTGCAAACAATTGGCGCCTCTTCGAGCTTGTTCTTCGATAGGCCTCAGCTTTTCGAGAATAACGGGAAAGAAAACAGTGAGATCGGAAAATTTGAAAAAGATGGCTTCAAAGAATTTATGGGGTTTTGCAGTTGTGCATCGCAGTTTCAAAATTCAGGTAATCTTATATGAAGAAAAGTGTTTGACAAACCATTTTGCTCGAATAGAGCGCTCTTCAAAGCTCACGAAGTCTAGGAGCTCAAGGACTTAATTCATAATAACACTGCGACTTTAATGATAAGTTTTTCAGGATGTGACAGTTTTCTCTACCGGAAATGCGACGAAATTGAGCAGTTATGGTTGGCGACAGTGCCGACTAGCGCCTACCCAAAGAAAGGGTATCGAGGATCCTGTCGAAGCCGCTAAACGCGAAAACGACGCCCATAAAGTTCAGGTAAGGCTTGCACAGAGAGTTTCGTTACCTGTTACTTGTTTTCTGACTACCATTATTAATTTCATGAATTCTGGGATAAGTTATGAGTTTTAAGAGTTTCACACAACAATTTTATCAGTGCAAAGCACCTATCCGCCTGTTCACCCTCAAAATACCCGTCCCCGTAACACAAAAATACATTTTTCTGCGTGTGTCACCTTTGCGTTACACGTTACTCTTATCCAGATGGACGGCAAAATGAACAAGAGTTCCTCCGCCACCTCTTCCCCCCCTCCCAGAATCAGGAGTTGTAAACAACGAGGCAAAAGCTTGCAGTATTTGTGATATTATAGCTTTGTTCTATCCCAAAAAGCAAAATTCCAGTTGTGGTATGACGTTATTTCCCGCTCGTGTGTAACCTTCACTAGAAGGCGACAGTTCGCCGTAAATAATCGAATGAACCTTAAGATGTTGCGATAATTTGAATTTTTCGACGCTACTAAAAAGTGCTCGTTTTAAGAAAACGTTCTTACTCGAGATGGGCCTTCACCGTCATGAAAACGAAAATCTAATTCCTCTGTCTTGACGTTTTATTAAGCAAGAAAAACTTAAAGGTCGGAAATGAAAAAAGCAAGACTTACATATTTGACCCGAAGCAATTCTAACGTAGCAGAAAAGCGCATATACATGCTGTGAGTGATGGTACGTTTCTGTAGAGGTGTTTCTTGCAATAGTAGCTTTTCAACATTCTCAAAAATCACAACCCTAGTCAGCCATATGATTCGTTTAGCCTTCAGTATTGTACCGAAGAATCCCTCTTCTATCATGTAGTCGGCGGTGAACTTGTGTTCTTCTTGGACCCCTTCCCCAGTGGTGAACATTGCCACAAACTTTTTCGTTCCTGACTTTTTGGTCATTGTTTCTAATCTAGCCCTGCCCCCTGCCTCCTACCCCCCTCTCACCCGTCTCCACACCCGTTTCCTCCTCCCAGTGAAATTGTTCTTGACGGTCTTTCTTTCCTCCACGACTGATCAATTTTCGATCGGCAGTTTGGCAACCTATCCCCAGTTGAGCTCACATTCGCTTCCCGTCGACGGCGATACCGAAAGATCTGCAAATTTTGTTAGCATTGCCTTGCGTTCACCATGCATGACCTCTTCGTTCATTATTTTAATTGCTAGCATATCCTATTCCACACGAAGAGGATGCGTAATGTGCTGAACATTTATTCATATCAGTTTTCGATAAAACCTAGCTACAAGCGGCTGTTTAAAATTGAGTAAAAAGTCTTGAGAGCAGACTTGCGAAGCAAAAGCGCTGCGATTTTGAATAATACAAATTCCGCGTAGATTAGTAACCTTGATCTAAAAGTACTGTAGTGGGATTTTGCATAAAGACAAGGAAGACTGTCGTGCTGGAGAGCTAAATGCGTTATGCAAGAGAATTGCCAAGTAAAACGGATGAAAAGCTGTGTTATGTATCAGCCTTTTCTTTTGATAAATTGAAATTATAAGTTTTCCTGGCTTGTTATGGAGAATTCTATCCGAAAAGGTTTGTTTGAGAGGCATTTTTTAATTGATTCAGCAGCAAAGATCATAAGACTTGTTTTAAAAAATATAAGCGTTGCAGCTTTTGATGTCCGTTATGCAAGCGTTGTTCTTATATGTGGTGCCGCTAGTGGTTCTTTCAATTTTCAATGCAAAGCTGACACGGTTTCTACATGAAAATGCAAGGCAGTTGGATCGATCCCTCAGCGATCACCGTACTGAAGAGGCTGGACCATTATGTCTTTTCAAGTCGCCCGACGTTGAACAGGTAACGCCATTTTTTTGTTGGCTCCATCGAAATTGATGAAGGATGGAAAAGGTAAGGACGGTCAGCCCCTTAAAGTTTCCATCTGGCCAATATGGCGAAGACAACTCCTTCCAACTTTCTACACTGTGACGAAGAGTGGCTTTTCGCCGCGCATGAAAAGTACATATTCAGTCCTTACGTAGCTTTCCTAATTTTTCAATGATGACTCATTGAAAAATTTTCATATTACTCTATTCTATTAACATGCCCAAACTCAGTCGCCTTTCCCATTCCCTTCCCATTCGTTTTAAGGATTTTTTTCTCATTTTCGATGTTTCCTTTCAGTGAGGACAAAGAAAGGGAAATGATGAGCAGTTTTTTTTTCTTGTCTGAGTTCAACTTAATCTGAAATCCATTAAACATATTTCGTAGAGAATCACCGGACGCTGACTGACTTTTTTAAGAAAAAAGTTAAACGTGATGCTCTAGTTATAGAAAAAGTTGCTATACGAACACTATTGAGTTTCCTCTGTGATGTAGTGGTTTTTTTTTACTGTTATCAGCAATCCTAATCACAGTGATATTCGAATGTTCCGGCGATTGGAGCATCCCTTAGTTGGAAATGGACTTAAAAAAGACGATCTCCGCGCATGAACCAGTGATTGCAGGGACCAATCGAAGTAAATTGCATTTTTCAAACAGCTGTCATTACAAAATTCCGATTTTTTTGAAAGTATTTTCTTGAATTTGTTTGGGAACTTCAAAACGATCGTTTCAAGTTCTGCGGATTACATATCCGGTATAATCCGGGCAATCCAGGACATCATATTTCCTTTAAAAACAAATCTTTTTTAGAGGACATACCAGGAGCTTTGTTGAAAACAGTGCAATTGTGATTGGAATTGATTACTGCCAATTCAATAGATGGAACGGTTGTACATGAAATAGCTACTATTATTTTTTTATTAGTATGATATTAGTGTACGCAGGAAAAACATTTTCAGACGGAGTGTTCGTGTTGTAATTTTTGGAGTTTTACATCTTTCTGAAGTTTGAAAGTCATCGTATTTGTCGTTGTCATTTTTAGAGAAGTATTCTGGAAATTGGTGTACTGTAGCGTTGTTTCGAAGGCTAAGCGTGTGGAATTGGCAAAAGACAGGGCACAACTCTACTAAATAACCTTCCGCTCATGCACTTCCTCCCTTCCCACC
Source organism: Toxocara canis (assembly GCA_000803305.1). Taxonomy (NCBI): domain Eukaryota; kingdom Metazoa; phylum Nematoda; class Chromadorea; order Rhabditida; family Toxocaridae; genus Toxocara; species Toxocara canis. The sequence continues at coordinate 46,074 of JPKZ01001796.1, forward strand.
TTTCCCTCCCATCCCCTCTGCCCTCCCACCTCTCATGCATCATAAATATTCTGAGAATAGCGACTAGCGCCTTCGTTCTTTTCTTTTCGCCACAACAGCAGATCGAGCCGACATTGATGCTGTCCCATATCGAGCACATGTTCATTCTTCCCGAACATCTAATTAACTTTTGGCATTCCTAGCTCGATCTTGCCCAGCAATTTATAAGGAGATCTTTCTCACTGTTCTATCTTCTCCAGGGACCGTCAGAGATTGAAAGCTCATTCAACCTTTTCTGGATGACTGCGCAGTAGCATTGCCGCGTGCGGAAGAAGAGAACGAGACAGACTCCTCATCTCTACATAGCGATGTCATAAGCTGGCAGGGGAGGGGAGATTTCATGAGCAAAAACTGTTACGGATTCTATGGCGCCAGAAGCATATCATTATTTTCGCAACTTGATGCGCAGCTTGGGCGATGAGTCTGTTTCAAAAATTTTCGTAACGTTCACCACATAATCCAAAATCCGCCGCCGGAATATGTATGATTACATGGGCTGATGTGCTTGTTTCATTGTGATGTGTTTTTTAGACGACCGTCGTTCGTCACTTGCCGGTGAGAAGGACAAACGCGCGCAAGAGGAACAGAACGACAGCGTTACTGATTGCGATGGCTGCCTCGTACGCTGTGCTGTGGTTGCCGTTCACAGTCATTTCGATGCTACTCGACCTTCGAATTCTCTATATGGTACTCTAGATGCATCGTTTACCTGGATTCAACAGAATATGGTGTTGCTGTTATTCTCTCCCTGTTTACAAAAAAGAGCCTTGCGTTTAAGCTGCAAATTTGAAAGTATTTAACAGCTATAGAGCCAGACATTGTTGCACCGATAAGGAGTTATACATTTCAAAAGTGATACAATATGAAGCTTGCACAATGTGCCAGTTTGTGTACAAGATGTAAAAACAATATGAGACAACAGGCCTAAGTTTGTCTATTCCAAGCCGATTCTTATTCACCCCCAGTTTTTGAAACGGTTTTTTTCCGTCTTTTCTTCTTTAGAACGTTCACTTTGATTATGACATTGACGTGCTGATTTGAAATGGTAGGAAGCAGGAAATTTCTTTTCTTTCCTGAAGAATAAATTGTAGCATTATGAATCACTTGACTAATAAATCAACTGCGAGTAAACAGTTGACTCCTATACTTATTAACTGTTTCGGAATACCTTGCAAAATCTTAACTGGTTCGAAATACCTTGCAAAATCTTAACTGGTTCGAAATACCTTGCAAAATCTTAACTGGTTCGAAATACCTTGCAAAATCTTAACTGGTTCGAAATACCTTGCAAAATCTTAACTGGTTCGAAATACCTTGCAAAATCTTAACTGGTTCGAAATACCTTGCAAAATCTTAACTGGTTCGAAATACCTTGCAAAATCTTAACTGGTTCGAAATACCTTGCAAAATCTTAACTGGTTCGAAATACCTTGCAAAATCTTAACTGGTTCGAAATACCTTGCAAAATCTTAACTGGTTCGAAATACCTTGCAAAATCTTAACTGGTTCGAAATACCTTGCAAAATCTTAACTGGTTCGAAATACCTTGCAAAATCTTAACTGGTTCGAAATACCTTGCAAAATCTTAACTGGTTCGAAATACCTTGCAAAATCTTAACTGGTTCGAAATACCTTGCAAAATCTTAACTGGTTCGAAATACCTTGCAAAATCTTAACTGGTTCGAAATACCTTGCAAAATCTTAACTGGTTCGAAATACCTTGCAAAATCTTAACTGGTTCGAAATACCTTGCAAAATCTTAACTGGTTCGAAATACCTTGCAAAATCTTAACTGGCTCGAAATACCTTGCAAGATCTTAACTGGTTCGAAATACCTTGCAAAATCTTAACTGGTTCGAAATACCTTGCAAAATCTTAACTGGCTCGAAATACCTTGCAAGATCTTAACTGGTTCGAAATACCTTGCGAAATCTTAACTGGTTCAAAGTACCTTGCAAAATGTTTTTGTGCTGTTTCGAAAGCACTGGTTCACTCATCTTTAGTCATCTGAGCAGTAATTTTGGCCCTCATTTTCTAGTACCCTCAAGCGCCGCAGGTTGGTGAAACCACAGATGGCATACGATTCATTAAAATGACCTCCCAGGTAGTTACGCCAAAAAGAGCTTTTAAGACTCAAACTCTCACTCATGTGCTTGTTGTTGGCCGAGAGATCTTTGACCTAGACCTCCTTTCTCGTCCTTGCTTAGCACTATGAATGTTTTACTCAATTTTGAGAAAGGATGAGGCCAAAAAATTCTGAAGGTATTAGCGGCATCTGAGACCGTATGACTTGAGAACGTGGGATGTGCGTTGTGTTTGTGCGTATGGCAAGAGCATCGTAAGCGGCGCACATGCAAATAAGCGTTGTGCTAGCCGAAAGGGCATTACGTATACATGAATATACGGCACACGTTTTCAATTTCCTACAGTCCTTATAAGGAATAGCGGCGCATCGTAATGCCATGAATTAGTTCATTTGCAGGAAGGTAGTGGAGCGGCGGTGATCGAACGCGTCGATCAGTCATGCAAGATGATTTCGATAATGTCAATCTGTGTGAATCCATTTCTGTACGGTTTCCTTAACACAAATTTCCGACACGAATTCACTGATATTTTCAAACAGTGGATATGTTGCAAGCTGCACACAGCCAGCAGTGTTCAACAAGAATATTCCACGATTGCATCTCCGCGAAGGTTCGTTGTTTGTTTTCAACTGTTTCTCAACATCTGCAACCCGAACTCCTTATTGTTCGTGTAGTAACCGGCCGAAATTAAAACATTATGGGCACTGTTACCGAAGCGATGCGCCCACACTGCTTTTCTTTTACAAATTACATTGGTTTCCTTTGGTTGTACCTGATTTCCTTCCCGGCATGCACTCAGATCATGCCGAACTCGTCTGTATGGTGCTTTTTTCGTATCACTTTATTTGTTTACTTTAATGTTTGAACTTTCTTTTCGTTGTCCTTCCGACCTCGCGCACATCATTAATTCGTTTTACGCTTCCTCTGGATTAACGAGAAATTTACATGGAAGCGATTGCTTAGACGATTTGAGCGACCAGTTGCTTTCTTTATGTGCGAATAAAACTTCAAAATCGTTAGCTTAAAAGCAATCTTCGAGGAGTTATTTCCAGTTGTTTGCAATAAAAAATTCATCCAAGCGCAGTTACAGTAATGATGCCAACAAAATGTAAGCAGTATTTTAGAAGACACTACGACATGGTTATTTTCACGTCGAATTCTCCAGTAACGGTTTCCATCCCCCGAGAAAACTATCGCGTTTGTGAACGTTTTCTAAATAGTCTACGTCATAAGCTTCTTGTCAAGTTGCGCTTTTCTCAGTGTTACACGTGTCATGAAGTTTACATTCCTGATGTTATATGCTCATGAGATTTTACTGCTGAACGCATTCATTAGTGCACACAAAAAATATTATTTGCCAAATCGACCGATTCATATAAAGCAAACGAGCAATTTCTGTCATTATCATGTTGTCTACTTTGTTCGTCTTTGATGCGTCCACAGTTCTCATGTTTCCGCCTTAAATACGATACCTCATTTACACAAAGTTTACTTCCACAGTAGAATCGTTGACATGCTGATATAGAGGCGTGTTATATGCGGATGACTATCTTATTGTTTGACATGCACTATAACAGTGAATGCTGTAAGCTTGAACGTTTTAATGTCTCAAGTAAGTCGAAGTACGTGAGAACCGAGTCGGATGATGTCCTCATATACGCCTCGCCCCTCCCCACTCCGCTGTTTCAAAATGACAAATTTATTTGGCTAGTTTGACATGAAAAGTCGCATGAACGTTGCAAAATGCCTCTTTACCTACTCCTCCCTCCCCTCCTCCCTCCTCCCCAACCACTCTTCCATCCGTTTCTCCATCATCCCTTTGGCTGCACCTACCGCCTCTGACTGCAATTCCTATTGAATGAGAAGGCAGAATTGGGCCTCTAAAAAAAGCTGGTTGCTTTCAGCAGTTTTCTTTTTTCGCATTTTGGCTAGAATCATTGACCCGCTGTAACAATTAACTCTAGCATACTGCCACCGATATGACTAGCTTTACGGCAAATACCACAGTTTCAATACTCCACAAAACCTTCATGCCCAATTTTCTGCTACAATATGATGGCGTCTCGTTGTTCCGTTTGGATATTTAATCATTTGTTAACTACCGAAGTTTCATTTTAAAACTCTCATGACGTGACATTTTTTAAAAGTGGAATACATTGCTATATCGCGCAAGACTAATTTTTAAAATGGCCTATTAAATGCTGATGGAAAATTACTTTTTAATTCTCCTGTTGAAGTACTTTTGCTTCTCGACTGTCCTGTTGATATGACACTAATTCCTAGATTTCTCGCAATTGGGCGTCGTATTTTTCAGGCACAATTCGATTCAACCGCCGCCACAAGCTTCTGCCACAAATAGGCTTCTGCAATCTTTACAGACGCCATGCGCGAGGAGATATTCGGCGCCATGTGATAGTTTCACTAAGCGTTCGACACCACAATTGGCTACAGCTGCGTTTCTATGATAGTACTGTCAAGCTATATGGCAGCAAAGACCATGTTAGTACATTTTAGAGCGAGTTTCGCTCTGACTGCGAAATTTAAGTATGTTCAGGCTAACGTTTCTGAGGTAACGAACATCGAAGCTAACGAAATTTGAGCAGTACAAGTCGCGCGTCAAAAAGTAGGCATGCTTTGCATTGCTAATTTCCATGAAGCGCAAAAATTCTTGTCATTAACGAGTAAAATCTTGACGATATCGTTGTTGTGAGCACATTTCAGAACTAGCTAGTGACGGTGCAAATAATTTTAAAGAGATAACTATTTGTAAAGAAAATATCGGCAGAGTATGCATGTAAACCCAGCATGCTTCTATGTAAGACCAGGAAGTAGACAAAAGCAAGACTCATTCTGTCTCTCTTCTGTCATACAACTGAGTATCGTTTCTAAACAAGTTCTTTTAGAGACCTTAGAATGATCTTATAACCGAGAGGAAAATATTTCCTGAATCCTTCGCTTGTTTACATAATTTTTATAACCCTTCATGAACAAACGTTTTCGTCGACGATCCCACATTCCACATATGCAAGTTGTCAATTTCTCTTTAACTTGCTTGTGCTCTTCCGCTTCTACATCAGCTTTATGGTGTTACTCCATTTCAGATCGATTCGTTAGGAAATTCCATGGCTATCATTCGCTCTCTACCCTCTTGTCGTGAAAATCTGAAACTGTGGCAAATCGAAAACGTAGGGCACACATGATCGCCCCACGCCTCCTTCGCACAATATATATTTATTCCTTTGGGTTTCAGCGTCTTATACATGCGGTATGCGCCTTACTTTTTTGATTTTTCAACTTCCAAGGTACTCTAAAGTCCTATTCTTCTCGAGAAATCGACAGAACTTCCAACACAATACACATATCAGCGCCCAAACAATTCGCGCGTATTTTGCGCGGCATCAATTAACTGAAGAAAGCGCACAGGCGAATTCATTTAAAGGAACTATCCATATTGGAGGACACAAATATTTCTCTTGTGGGAGGATGTAAAAGTATGAGGCAAGAGCGGACGAATAAACTGAAAATTCCAAGCAAACCTAAAAATGCAGCAACAAATACGTGGAAATGAATTCGTTGATGCGACAATCGACAAGCCATAATCGGTAACTCAGCTTGTTTCTACAGGGCTTTATCGCAGGACTCATCTGTGCAATACAAAGGAGTGACAGAAAATGTGGGCGGAGAAAGTAGCAGCTGAGTGGTCAGCTTAATGTGCATCAACTCAATAAGGACGTCAGCGCTCTATGGGTGTACGAAAACATCTCGTCTATTGGAATAGAAATATTGAAAACAGCACTGAGCGCACGAACGCTAGTCAACTGCACACTACCGTACCTAGCTTGCCCAAATTAAGACCAAGGGATATTAATTCTCTGCGAAGAAGCGCGAATTTGCGAGGAACTACTTTGCTGAAGCTCCAAAATTCAAAAATCCCTTACTGCTAATAAATCCAAAAGGAGGAAGGAGAATGAGAGGGGGAGGGGGGGGGGGAAGGGCCGGAGCTAACTTCTTAAATATGCTAACTTCTAACTTCGGAGCTAATATGTTCTACGAAAAGCGGAACCAGACAAAAAACACTGCCTATTTTATCATAACTGACGCATCAATGGGTCCTACAAAACGCGGCTGCAAAGCTCATTTCTATTTTTTGTCCTTTGTAAACATTTTGGCAGTCCTTCTTTGTTTGCAAATTATGGACTGTGAAACAAAAAAATAAGCCATCAAAGAAGAAAAATATACTATGCGTAACAACAAGTGTTTAAAATACTGCGACTTTTTCTTATGCTGACGTACTGTTAAACCAGCCGATTCAACACGTAGTTTTAAATTAAAATCCTATGTCAGTATCATCAAATTTATGGAATCCAATAATTATACATAACGCAGAGTGGCGTATAATTTATTACCTTGAATGTAACTGCTTTGTCAACATTTTTCCATATTACTGATTCGTTAAACAGTTTTTGCTGTCTTAATGTTGCAGGACTGCTGGAACGACTGTAGCTGCCAACGACGGCAACAACTGCTGCATAGTTAGCAAAAGCTTTCAAGCAAATCCAACTCGTGCACTTGCAAGATTTTAGCAAAACAAGAACAAAACAGCATTTATATTATGAAAAATGCTACAAAACAAAAACTTTAACATTAAATAGTAAAGCTGTGCAAACACAAAACGCACAGCAGCTTCAAGGTTTAGAAGTCGGTTTTTGGTCGCTTTTCGATCCAAGCCTTTATGTTTGGCAGTTCACTGATCTTATGCACAAACTGATCCAGCTGTGGATACTTCTTAAGATGGCCGGGCATCAGCTTGGAGTCAAAGAAAGACAACATGTTGAAGACGGCGAGATCGGCTAGACTCAACTGAAAGCATTCATGCATTTGCTTGTAGCATCTGGTGCGTACTCACTCTTCATAGCATATACATAAAATTACCACATTTCAGTCCCAAAAACAACAAACAGTTCGCTATTTTAAGAAGCTCTAAAGACATACTTGTAAAATACTTGTAAAATTAGTACTAATGTTTACACAAACCATTCTTTACTGCCAGAGTCGAGGCAAATGGCCGCAATAGAATGGTTGCTAGCAAGCGATAATGAAGAAGGCGATTCTGATACATCACAAAAGTAAAAAACTAGTGAAGAAAATGAGATTACTTACATGAGATCCTACAAAGTAGCCAGTTCCGTTCTTTTCGAGGAAGTGCTCATAACGGTGAAGAAAAGGCGTCACCTCTTCATCGAATATTTTTTTGAAAATTTCGATCTACAAAATAAGAACAATGGCGACACGCAAGTTGCAAATCCAAAAAGCTGTTCATATCATTTACGTGATAAATTATTTTCGGAGCACTGGCCAAAGGTTGAGACGAAACGAAACCTTTGCAATTACAGAAGAAAAAAGAAATCTATAACTGGACATCGAGCGCTTCATAAAGTAACCGCAAACGATGGCAGCGCTCGTCACTAGTTTCAACACGAACAAAGTTCACCTTCACTGTTAGCTGTTCATATTAATGGAGGCCTTTCATCGGACGTTCCCATCTTGTTTGGTTGAACGGCTATGACAACGATATGCTTGGTTATCATTACGACCTGATCGCATATGCGCACACTCGTTTAGCGCAGTAACACGGCCATTAAGGAATACTTCGAGGAAAATTTCTTTGTAATGAACAGCAAGAGCTGCTCCCTCGTCTCGCTAATTACTTCGTACAATTGTTAATTACCCGTTGGAAAGAAGTTCGCAACGGCAAACCCTTTTAGCTTCGTCCTGTTCCTTGAACCAGGGTACGATTTTCTGAAAGAGATCCTCAAGACCAAGAACGAGTTCGTCGATTTTTGCAGCCTCCCAATCATCAGCTCCATTGAGACCTTCAAAACCAGCATCGTCAGTCAGTCAATGAACACCACATTAGCCGCATTCTGCAAGTTTCTCCACTATCAGACATTGTCTTGCACTGAACTTACGGTAACTTACTACTCGACAGTTCAGGGATAAAGAGTATGAGTTCAGCAAAAAGGCCAGTAGGGAGTCATAGGAGCGGCCTTCTGCGCCACTAAATTTGCTTCTTCGAAAAGCATCCGGTTCGACTTCCCTCTTTGTCAGGACATTGAAATTATTTATGCTGATTAGAAAAGGGCTTGTCCTAGGATGCCTACGATAAAAAACGCTCATAGTGAACCCAAATGAAATTTTATACTTTAAAGTTCTATACATAAAATGACATGAAAACTATGGTCGAACTCTTACCTCTTAAACATTAACATTTTGTTTGATAATATTGAAATGGCATTTTTTGAGCAATAATATAGGAGGGTATAAACTCCAAAAGTGAATTTTCCACTTGTTCATGCATTTTTTCCGCTCGTTGAATGCATAAATTTCTAGATCAGATCGAAAAGAAAAGGTCTTTCGCTAAACACTTATTTTTTGATTATATCATGAGCAAAAGAAAATGCCACAGTCCAAGCAATACCTATTTTAAAATACGATTAGTTCATGATATTCGGAAACATCTCGGGCAAATGCATTTGAACTATAGACTGAAATTTATTTCAGTATGCGGGTGTCGAACAGTAGCTTTCATGGGCAAATCAACTGCACCGACACCGGAACTCAATGTGGCCGTTATCCTGGACGTGCATTTAAATAACGTTTTGTGTCATTCCACAATACTTACCGTAATTCCCTTCTCGCCCTCAGCCAAATAAATTCATTCGTAACAGTATGTCTTTCCTCACTTTATGAAAAGTTTTGTGTGTCACTAATTTTCGAACCAAAATTTGCGGCACACCAATTCTTGAGCCGACATTTCAACATCGCTATTTTTTGAACAAAATTTTATGAGCACACACCGTAATCGAGCAGTGGAAATGATCCTCACTCTCAGTGTTCTGCAAAAAACGCAACTATGCTGGAGAGCTTAAGAAATCGGAAATTTCGTATTTTGAGAAATTTTCTTTCACTTAATTATCGGTTTTTTCTTTTGCATTATTCATCACTTTTCCGTGCTTCCTTTTATGCCGGATAGACGCCGCTAGTTAAATTTCTGAAATTGATGCGTTGCTCTTTCCACCCCCCCCCCCCCCCCCCCCCCCCCCACCACTCAAACGGGTATGGATGAAAGGAAGGAGGAGGACGGAAGGTGCCTCTGGCTAATCTGATTCCTTCCCTACGATAGCTGATTTTATACATGACATATTCGATGCAAAAGTGGCCGTCCACGTCTGGAAAACTATATCATATGCCACCCACACGCCAGCCGTACTCATCGTAATAAATGCATCGGTAGATCCATTCGCTCATTTAGAGAGGGTTCAGTTGCGTGAAGCTGTTCTTTCATATCCTCTGTAATGCGCCCATGTTCATCAAGCCTAGTGAATGAATTTCTTCGACGACACTCCTGTTAACGCCATACGTTGCAAACGACTACTACAAATCCTCAAGCATTATTCTTCTTTCCCGCCTCCTCTGGTCGATGATGCATTTTTGCTAGAGGAAGTGTAAAAACTTTTAACCTCGTGATCCTAGTCGATCCTAGTTGACATTTTATGAAACGGAAGTTGATGCAAAGAGGTGAACTCTGGAGAAATATGCAATCAGTAAAATTCTTCCGCGATTACACCAGCTATTTCACTAAATGAAATGAAATATTCCGCACCAAACATACGGGCCAGAAACTTTTCAATGGCATGACTTTGCGCCAATTGTTTCCCGTCCATTTCAAGTACCGGAAGCTGTCCAAATGGCATGCCTGAAACAGACTCAACTAGTTAAATTTGGCAATTAGGAAAGGCGTGTTGTCAGCTGTTCGGTTCATATTAATAACTCATCAGAGGAAGTAAAAACGGCTTTTAGATTTCCGCTTATGAAAAGAGCAATACGCTTAAAACGAGAAAAAATCGATCAGATCTGACTGAACTTTATAAGTAGTTAATTATTACAGTCGTCTGAAACAACTTGTTTTACGCAGAATCCACCTTTCTGATTCCGACGTTTTTGAGGCCATCATCCAAAGGTCCAATTGTTATTCAGGTCTGCTTTCAGAGAAGGCATTTAGCAGCTTATCGTCACCAATATCAAACATTCTAATGACAAAATGAACCTTTAGAAAATTGTAATTATTAACTCCTAATAAAGTTCAACCTAGAACCTCCTAATAAAGTAAAAAAAAAGCTAATACTGTGCCAGAATATTGCTCGAAGAGCACGTGCACTTTGTTCTCTTAAAATTTTCTTAGTGCTCAATTGTAATCTGTTTCACTTCAACGATTTTCTACAAAAATTGCCGATTCTCAACAGGCTCTATATATTAGAAAAATCAGTGGGTATCAACTTTGTATCTAACCGGCTGCTTTCAAACAAATGCTCCATTCCAGAAAATAACCGCCTTTTTTGAAGCAATCCTTAGCATGCTTCTTCCCAGAAAGTCACAAACTCTACACAGAATGTTGCCTGCATCAGCGACCAGCTATTATAATAGAAGTCAACATTTAGATAAGCAAAAAAATGAGTGTGAAAAAATTCTGGCTGACATTGTTTTAGAGCAGCCCACTGATCTCGTTCAATGCGCACATCCTCGTATTTCACTTGCGCTTGTGCGAACAGCAATCGAATCGTTTCAGCGCGTCCTCGCCCGTTGAAGTAGATCAGCTTATATTGCGGAATAACTGGCATGATTATTGATCCACTCAAACAAGATGAATAAGATTGATCTTTTAGGCAATGCGATGCTCAAAACGAGA
>JPKZ01001796.1:62651-74360 GCA_000803305.1 Toxocara canis
GGAGGGAAGGGGAGGATCAAAAAATTCCTAAGGCAGTAACTCAAGAAACATCGCCGTAAAAAAATGAAGGCATATTTGAACATTGCACAGCAAGCCTAATCGATTACTTGTATTGTCGTTCAAAAGCACAATCAGATGGTTGCATATAAATGATCAAAAGATCGTTCCGTAGATGGGAAGTCGCCATGAGTGCGACTAATTTGCGACTACCGTGTTACCTTTGTCAACCAGAGTTGCTCTGACACTGACACAGTGAATCACTTTCAAGCAGGCAGTCGAGGCCTAGCAGCACCTAATACGGTACTAGAGCTGTATCCCTAAACCATATTTGACATGTGCCCACATACTCCTTAAGCAACAGCTCGTTGCCGAAGTGCCTTTCGCGATCAGAATTATCAATATTAAGCACATTTAATCCGCGTTCCGGCCTCCCCTCCCCCACTTATTTGGTTATGAGCTTGCCCTCATCAAACAGTTTCCACTCTCTACTCGTGCAAACGCCATCTTACGTCCACCAACGCATTCTACTTTCGTCTGTCTTTTTTTATCGCGACTTTTTATTGGGCATCCTGTAACGAAACATATAGCCAGTAACAGGCTTCAAAAAATGGCTCGCGTCTCGCTCCAGGCTTCACAGATAATGAAAATCCTGCCTTCGGCTTTAAGTTCGGGCTCCAGGAGCCCGAAAATTTGCTGCAATATCTGGGGAATTCCAACTGCATCTTCGGGCCTAAGAAACGACTGGTTTGACCTTGCAGTCACTTCGACCAAGAAAAAGCACTGTTCAACCATGCGTGAATTTCGGGAACTTGGACCCGACCCCGAGGCATGGTAGCGACTAAATTCTTCAATCTTCGAAATTTGCGGTGACAAAGCGGTTTTTACATACTTAAGGACCCTTTCGCTTGGAATCCAGATCCAGGATAAGGCTAATGCTATTTTGTTCTAACATATGGTTAGCAGAGGCGCTGAAACTGATCAGGTAGATTGATATCACTGTCAACTCATTTTTTTGAACTACGGGTAAATAATGCGCTAATAGATATACTCTTAGAAAAAACTCGAAATTGTAATGTCATGACAGAAACTGGAAAGTTTGCAGGCAGCATCTGACTTCCTTAGTGCCAGAACGGGCCCGCCTATGGCAGCGTTCTGGCGTTGTAGCCCTCATTTCGTAAACGATTTTGACAAAGCAGATCAGGTCATGATCGACGGCCGCATTATTCGCAAGGGTCATCCTAATTCTAAGGTTCAGGACACACAATGAACCTGACAGCTAAGACAAGTTGAAGTTTGTGTTATTTATTTTATAAGATTGATGTAAAGTTTGCGCAAAAAAGAACTTTAGGTTTGAATACAACTTACATTTGACGCTTGAGATCAAGCGTAGCTATTGCTGTGAAGACCGAAAAATACGGTCAAAAGAAATCACCTGGGCCCATTCTATCTTCGAAAGAGGTTCGAGTCAAAGAATCGACTCCGTTTTGCCTGAGTCAGAGCCAGACTCAGGAGCCAACATTCTCTGACATATTAGAGCCAAAGTCACTCCATTTTGCAAAGGTGGGAAGGGCCGTCACTGCTGGGGAGTTTAGTCCCTTAAAATCCTTCAAATCAGCTGGGCTATCCTCATCTTTAGATTTGGTGACGCCCCAGATGGTTATTGTTAGATGAGTCTGTGAATGATTTGCCGTAAGTTTACAATGATTAGTGCTAAAACAATAGCGGGTTTGTTCTGAAAGCTACAATGCTGTCACTAAGGGTGGTCTATTTTGACAGTTAAGTCGAGTGCTTGATGCAAATTCTTGTAAGCAAGCCTCCAAGAGTGACAGTAAGTCTGAAGATCTCATTTGCTATGAAAGAAAGAGAAACGAAAATTGCAGGGAGCAGCGAGAAGAACGTGTACATAGTTCGACTGCCCCATCCACCCTTCACCTAAAATGGAGAGTGAAGAGGAAGTACCAGAAAAGTGAAGGATGAGGTGCGGATTTCTTTCTGATAGCGTTAGTAACATAATTGTAGTTGTCGAAATGCAACAGTGCTGGTGACGAGTGCGCGCAGAGGGCAGCACAGCAGCACCGCTGCACTGCTATATGATGCTGCTGCTCTTCATAACCGGTATTCGAGGTGAACAACATACGCCTTCTGCTCACTTGTTCCGTTCCGTCGATGCGGTGATTCTCCTCCACCCACAGGCTGGCCGACTTTCGGAACGCAATCGCCACGCCTCACTGCGGCAAAACCATCTGCTACTGATTGCTGCATTTGGCATTTTCCTTGGCTTACCTCTTCTTACGCCTTTAGTTTTTCATGTTAGCCCCCATGTTCAGCTTTGTTAGTTTCATGAGGTGATTTCATGAAATCCTCTTCCACATGAAAGGCACAAACATGGAATTATGAAGAACGAATAGGTTTTCCTGAGACGTTTTCTGTTTTTCTGATTTGTGAGAGTTGCGACACAAAAAGTTGTCCATTGTTTTGAGGAGCCCTAAAATTGTCTGCACCATACGTGCATTGCTTATGGAAAAACACTTCGTACAGCCGATAAACCTGTTTGTAGAAACACGAATATGATTTAAGCATAGGTGACAACTTGATAGGCCTTGATCATTCCATATGTACCAAAGCAGTTCTCTGTAACTCAAAATATCGCCCAACTCAAAAACTTCGTTTCCCCAAAAACATTTCCCATGTATGTATTGGTTCGAGTGTTGCCGCAGATACTCTCACGTTTTGACTTATTCTTCAAAAACGTCGTTAAATGAACTCACTATTCATTTTCCGAAATAAAACTGCAGCCACATATAGACTCATATGTTAAACACATTAAAAACATCGTCAAATAATTAGCAAGTTATTTAGACATACTGGCGCACTGAGAATGAGCAACGGATAAGGCCTTTCTTTCTTGGATGCATTTATCTTTTCTTTTTAACAATGACACTTTTTTTTGTTGCCCTTGAAATGGCTTCTCTCTATCTCGAGAAAAAAGCATCGTTTTAGCATTTCGGAAAACCTCTTCAGAATCTTTTCAAGGAATTGCATTCTGAGGGATGTAAGTTCCGATTTAATATTAAATGGCTTTTTGCATCTCCATAGGGCCAGAAGCACCTCAATGAGATGCAACAGTATTGGATGCTGAAAAAAGTAACCTTCGACACGCACTGTCTCCTACTGCTGCACTTTCGCCTCATCAAACAGGGGCGGTTGTTTAGCTGGAGCTTGCATATGCGTCCAGGAGAGTTTCTCAATTCTTAAAACCGTCGGTACATCGAAAATGCTTTTTGGTTTTATTCGCTTTGGAATAGCTAGCCGGAGACCCTTAATCGTCCTTTATTCGATGATTGCGTTAGGGTTCTTTAAGGACCGGTTTTGGCATACGCTGCCATGCTTACTTTAAAGGCACTGAAGTGATCTTGGCGCATCGTCTAATGACAGAGTTGCTGAATAAGTGAGTGTAACCTTCAGGTTTTCTCGACAAATTCACCGACGCCTATATTACATATACGTATTTATTTGGCTGTGAGAAAATACCTCTTTTCTACGGTGTGATCTTACTAAAAAGAAATGTGGACTACTATCGATGTTACTATTACTTAAGAGTAGCTGTCGACCATGCTAATGGACTCGGCAGTTTGCCCGGACACCTCTATCGATAGCACGTTGCCGTAAGTGGTTTCTTTTTCACTGCATGATTGTTTCAAACATTAGCCGGTTGAACGCCTTAACGCCTACAGTTATTTGCATAACAACTAAGTGTGAATAGCATGAAATGAGTTATTATACCCACAACCCTTTCCGCCATTTCAGCCAGTTAAGTTGCAGAATACGTTGGATGGCGCTTTTGACCTTGCATTTGCTCCATTTGTTATCAATAACAGCCAACGAAAGCAGTTTTGTATCTGAACAATCGCTCGCAGCGATACTTGCGCCTCTGTTGTTAATTACAATGTCGCCTTTTTGGAACTCAGATTGCAACACTTAGTATTTTATGTTGCTGCGCAAAACTGACACCTTACCTTGTTCAGTATAAGTATTTTTGCGGTGCATGAGGAGCGTACGTATCGCAGTGCTAAGCGTTAATTAATTATCGTTCATTACCCGCCGTCTATCGTTCTCGCTTTGGCCATCTTACATATACGTGCGAACCCAGTGGAACGGACTTCTCTTCTCCACTTTCTGTAATTCCCTTGAAAGGTTGTGACAAATATGCTTTCACTTTTTCCTTGAAACCCAAATCTGCCCGTATCCTATTTATATCACTTGCAGTTCTGCTTATGTAACCTCTTGCATACGAGTGTCAATCGCCAAACTAGGCGAGTGACGACAAGGGAGTCGCTAAGCAACATTAGCCGCTGTTTTTGATTGGCGCATGCCCACCAACGTAGACAGACAGTGGACGACATGCTCGGAAGCATTTTGAGTAGGTTGCTGTTAAACGAACCATTTAGTAATGCTTGCTTAGGGCACAAGGAGAACCATGACGCTTAGACCACAAGGAGAATCTTAACGCTTAAGGCACAAGGGAAGTACAGCAATAAAACTCTTGAAAAAAGTGATGAACGTTTAATGCGTTATACAAAAAAAATGACGACTTTTGCGATGGTAGACGCATTTTTCATATAGAAGTATTTTTCATAATTTTGTCACAAGGCAAGTGTCTCTTTTCCTCTGGAGATTTTTTGCTCGAAATAAATATGCCTTGTATTTGGTCATTTCCGCTCTGGAACACCGCTTATTTGCCTTGTGGTATTTGAGAACAGATAAGAGACGTTCCGTTAATATTAGCTTGCCAAAGACGAATTTCTCAAAAACGAACAAGGCAAGAAGCCGTCTGCTCATATCACAAACTGGATTGCTTAGTGAAACAAAAACGCACCCCATACTGTTATGGAAAAACACTTCGTACAGCCGATAAACCTGTTTGTAGAAACACGAATATGATTTAAGCATAGGTGACAACTTGATAGGCCTTGATCATTCCATATGTACCAAAGCAGTTCTCTGTAACTCAAAATATCGCCCAACTCAAAAACTTCGTTTCCCCAAAAACATTTCCCATGTATGTATTGGTTCGAGTGTTGCCGCAGATACTCTCACGTTTTGACTTATTCTTCAAAAACGTCGTTAAATGAACTCACTATTCATTTTCCGAAATAAAACTGCAGCCACATATAGACTCATATGTTAAACACATTAAAAACATCGTCAAATAATTAGCAAGTTATTTAGACATACTGGCGCACTGAGAATGAGCAACGGATAAGGCCTTTCTTTCTTGGATGCATTTATCTTTTCTTTTTAACAATGACACTTTTTTTTGTTGCCCTTGAAATGGCCTCTCTCTATCTCGAGAAAAAAGCATCGTTTTAGCATTTCGGAAAACCTCTTCAGAATCTTTTCAAGGAATTGCATTCTGAGGGATGTAAGTTCCGATTTAATATTAAATGGCTTTTTGCATCTCCATAGGGCCAGAAGCACCTCAATGAGATGCAACAGTATTGGATGCTGAAAAAAGTAACCTTCGACACGCACTGTCTCCTACTGCTGCACTTTCGCCTCATCAAACAGGGGCGGTTGTTTAGCTGGAGCTTGCATATGCGTCCAGGAGAGTTTCTCAATTCTTAAAACCGTCGGTACATCGAAAATGCTTTTTGGTTTTATTCGCTTTGGAATAGCTAGCCGGAGACCCTTAATCGTCCTTTATTCGATGATTGCGTTAGGGTTCTTTAAGGACCGGTTTTGGCATACGCTGCCATGCTTACTTTAAAGGCACTGAAGTGATCTTGGCGCATCGTCTAATGACAGAGTTGCTGAATAAGTGAGTGTAACCTTCAGGTTTTCTCGACAAATTCACCGACGCCTATATTACATATACGTATTTATTTGGCTGTGAGAAAATACCTCTTTTCTACGGTGTGATCTTACTAAAAAGAAATGTGGACTACTATCGATGTTACTATTACTTAAGAGTAGCTGTCGACCATGCTAATGGACTCGGCAGTTTGCCCGGACACCTCTATCGATAGCACGTTGCCGTAAGTGGTTTCTTTTTCACTGCATGATTGTTTCAAACATTAGCCGGTTGAACGCCTTAACGCCTACAGTTATTTGCATAACAACTAAGTGTGAATAGCATGAAATGAGTTATTATACCCACAACCCTTTCCGCCATTTCAGCCAGTTAAGTTGCAGAATACGTTGGATGGCGCTTTTGACCTTGCATTTGCTCCATTTGTTATCAATAACAGCCAACGAAAGCAGTTTTGTATCTGAACAATCGCTCGCAGCGATACTTGCGCCTCTGTTGTTAATTACAATGTCGCCTTTTTGGAACTCAGATTGCAACACTTAGTATTTTATGTTGCTGCGCAAAACTGACACCTTACCTTGTTCAGTATAAGTATTTTTGCGGTGCATGAGGAGCGTACGTATCGCAATGCTAAGCGTTAATTAATTATCGTTCATTACCCGCCGTCTATCGTTCTCGCTTTGGCCATCTTACATATACGTGCGAACCCAGTGGAACGGACTTCTCTTCTCCACTTTCTGTAATTCCCTTGAAAGGTTGTGACAAATATGCTTTCACTTTTTCCTTGAAACCCAAATCTGCCCGTATCCTATTTATATCACTTGCAGTTCTGCTTATGTAACCTCTTGCATACGAGTGTCAATCGCCAAACTAGGCGAGTGACGACAAGGGAGTCGCTAAGCAACATTAGCCGCTGTTTTTGATTGGCGCATGCCCACCAACGTAGACAGACAGTGGACGACATGCTCGGAAGCATTTTGAGTAGGTTGCTGTTAAACGAACCATTTAGTAATGCTTGCTTAGGGCACAAGGAGAACCATGACGCTTAGACCACAAGGAGAATCTTAACGCTTAAGGCACAAGGGAAGTACAGCAATAAAACTCTTGAAAAAAGTGATGAACGTTTAATGCGTTATACAAAAAAAATGACGACTTTTGCGATGGTAGACGCATTTTTCATATAGAAGTATTTTTCATAATTTTGTCACAAGGCAAGTGTCTCTTTTCCTCTGGAGATTTTTTGCTCGAAATAAATATGCCTTGTATTTGGTCATTTCCGCTCTGGAACACCGCTTATTTGCCTTGTGGTATTTGAGAACAGATAAGAGACGTTCCGTTAATATTAGCTTGCCAAAGACGAATTTCTCAAAAACGAACAAGGCAAGAAGCCGTCTGCTCATATCACAAACTGGATTGCTTAGTGAAACAAAAACGCACCCCATACTGCACATGTTCTATTTTGGCGTCAAAAACCACAATTGCTACGTTCTGGGTGCCGACTTTTCACTCACTGCAAATGATCTTTTACAAGGCATGCTGTGTTGCTCAACGATTGTACAGTGCTTTGTATAGGCACAAGCGCTTAACTCCTTTCCAATATCGTAATTTTCGACGAATCTGTCTTCATCGTTATCGTTCGTCATGACATCCTTCTTCGCCGTGTCGCACTACTTTCCAATAAGGTCGTTGATGTCGCCAATTTTTGACGATACGGCGACCCATCGCATTGCGCTGTTCTACTTTTGACTGTGCATGATGTCGCTTGCTCATATTCAGTTTTAGCTTGCCGAAAATTTGCCACTGTGCATGATATTTACATGTTGGTAATGCAGAAAAATTTTGCGACTCACCTTCGTCTCCAAAGGGTTGTCAGTTAAGTCAGTCTTCCATGCGTTAAGTATTGCGCTCATTATTATTCCAAAAAACGAATCTAATTCAGCTCAATGCATTGTCGACATGATACAAGCAACTATTTTATTGGATATCTTTAAGAACTGTTTAAAAACTTCGAATTAGCAGACGAACAAACGAGTTAGTTGGATGGCCAGTTTGTAAGCTAATTAATAACACTCCTAGATCGTTTTTGTCATATCCACCAACAAAATACTTTTTGCTTATCGTGTATCACGACACAGCGCCGCGTCATATTTCTCCCGCGGGCCTCTTAGTTTCTTGAAAAAGCCGAGATGGGGCGGGCTTCAACTGGCATTAACGGCTCATGTTGTTAGCGCTTGAAGACCATGATATTGCCACACCTTCGTTTGCAAAAGTCGAGTCAAAGAATGTCATGTCCTTTGCGATCGGGACAGTCGCGCCGTAATATAGCCTAGTTTCGACATCCAGTGTGCATGAAAATGGTGAGCATTTAACGAAAGACTAGCGTAAAACTACAACAGACGCCGTCCACAATAATCGCACGCAGAAATAACTGAGGGAGCGACTTGATTTGATTTCGGGTAAAGCTATATTGCTGGGGCTGGAAGTGTGGGTACCAAATCTTCATGCTGAGAAACTGGAAGATAACGCGACTGCGACGTGCTCATTAAAACGCCGCCATTGAAACACGCTGACTGTGCTGGCGCTCAGCTTTCACATTGGGCAACCATGGTGCGCGATAGCAATCTGCGCTATTTCCGAATGCATCTGCGCCCTCCTCATTCCTCTCACCAACGCCATTCTACGCGCTCTTAGAAACTGATGCCGGAACTGGCTGACGCTTTTCCGTTCGTATGCCTCCTTTTCTCTTCACACTCTTCTGACCTTACCAAATATGGTTGTTGGACAATTAGTGCGCCTCAACCACTCTTTTGAGTGCATTTTATATCGGTGAAATTTAGTTGCTTTACCAAGGAAGGTACCTATTAAAAAGTTCAGCTGCATCAAAAACGAATCGTTTCGTTTCTCATATTCAACTGTTACCAAAATCCTCGGCGATTTCTATTTTGAAAACGACCAATACTTGAAGAAAGCGATTCTTACACGTTGGGTGTAACCAGATGCCCAATTATTTATCTGATTTAACTCTTACGTCTATGCTTAACGCGCAACTAGAAATGCAAGTCCATACCACACGGTCAACTTCTTTCCCTCTTGCCCCCTTCCCCCCCCTCCCCTCCCTCCTCCTAAGGAGGATAAGCCGCCACCGAAACCTTTTTGCTGGGTCACTTCCCTTGGTCATTACGATTTCTTTGTCCTGATGATCATGACCAAAAAATTTTCTTCGAAAACAGATAACCAACAAAAACCAACTCGAAAATTCGTGGCCCATAAAGTCGGGATGAAAATTATCTCATAAAAGTTCTCGTAGGGGAATGGATAGGGTGATTTCTACGTATGGTTTGCATGCGCATGAACACTACAGCGGCCAGCCATCACACAACAAGCGCGAAATTGGACTGCAGCCCAAGGATGATTACATGAGAGAGTTTGCCGGGGAGAATGAACAAAAGAGATTCAAATGATCATAATCTTAGAAAGTCTCATAGTGAGCAAAAAATGATGGGCACTTTTCAACAGCCTCTCCCCTCCCCCAAAAAAAAAAATAAAATAAAATAAAACCCTTAAATTGATTTGACGTTTTGACGTACAGCGCGGAAACCGCCTTGTTCCCTTCTTCTCTACCAACAGACATATCGACCGGCATTTACTGTTCATTTATACTTTGGTAATATTATATTAAAGCGCTACTCAGAAAACGCCCACTATCCTCGACAAAACACGCTCTAGAAACGCCGTCGATCATGGTTAAAGAACGTGGCATTCTTAAACCGAGGTTCCCGTACTCAGCGAGCATTTTAGGTCGACATAACAACTTTTAATGAGCGTTTTGGCCGTTTGAACTATCCTCAAACCTCTTCCGGTACCATCCACTTGTTTACTGATAACATTTACGTACACATCACCAACAAACATAAAATCATTTTACGTAATACACAAAAACGTTTTAACACGTTCACGTTATTTATGCTGCAATGGTACACTACAAACGAATCAGCACCACAGTAATTATAAATGCGGCGGCGAAAAAATTGGGAAATGCACTTAATCAAAGAAAGACAGCGATAAAAACAATAGTAGTGAGGATGGAATGATTTGACAGTGCTTTCCCATGTACTGTGCTCTTCACGAGAAACGCCATTTTCAAGAAGACGAATTTGCATATAAATAAGGCCATTCGAGAGGTGTCTTCAGCTGATGCCTTAAAAATAAAACTTAATTTGGTTCATGGAAACCTACCGGCTATTTGCTTCCTTTTTTCCTCTGTCTTCCTCCCCGCTCCCCCACCCTCACCTCAAAAATAGAGTCAATATCGTAAATTTTGTGTGATTATTTGCTTCCTGATGAGCAGTTCTAATATAATTAAGCAATATCATCCGCTACTAGACGAACCCTCGAGAATAAACAAATCACACTCAAGTACCTCAAAATCCGGTGGGCTTGAAAATTGGCATCAATATGGACCTTGCAGAACGTAAACTGATTTTTTTCCTGAACATTACAGAAGGTAAAACAACGATTAAATGGCCGAAGATGACCATTTAGTCGCTAGAAAACTAAAGGCGCTTAATTCATTAATGCCAGAAGACAACAAAAAACAGAACAACGATTCGTGCCGGCTTCAAACGACAATCAATACCGCTAAAGCACAGTTCACAACTACAAAAAACCTATTACAAAGACAGTTAACGGGAAAAAAAACTACTGTCAAATGTGCTGGAGGCAATTCTTATTTCAAATTATACGAAATGAGTACTTCTCAGGGATACAACTATGCAGATCGTCGACAAATTAGAAAAGAAGTAGAAAAAACGAGAAGGAAAGAGCTCCTATCTTTTCCTGCTTTGGTTGATTTCCCATCATAAAAGCTCACAAAAATCTGAAAGTAAGCCAACACTAAATCACCATCACTATTCGCGCTCGCACAACTCCATTCACACAAGGCGATGGGCAAAACGCGCTCTAGAACAGCTTCCCAACCAGAACGCAATTACTCTATCCGGCTGGCCAACTTTCCCAATCTCTCGGTATAGCAAAACACTAGTGAACACTATTTTTTAACGTCCAAAAATGCTGGCTTTTAAGAATGCAAGAATGGAATAGCATTCGCAAATGCTGGGAAACGCTCTAGAAAAACCGCAGCTGTTGAATCCAGACGATAAACTCAGAAACGGAAATGTGAGCGACATATGGTTGGGAAACGTTCATTAGTATATAAAAAATGTAAAATGGAACGATGAATAAAGGGTACTTACAATGGAAAAAAAAAGAAAACGTTAGACGAAAGAAGCTTCCCGATTTCGCGTAAAACTATTCGACCACCGTGCCAGGGTTGATAAATTAACAGTTGAAATGAGGCAACATTTTTGTGCGAACTCAAGTTAATGCGGATTACTTAGTAAAGTAAATTGCAGTGTAACGCTGCGACCAATTTAAGATGCCCGGGCACAGCTAGCGCACATCTGTGACATGGGTATATGCTGGAGAAATGCGTGGCAAGCTACGAGTTCATTAACAAGTGCACAGAAGAAGTGAAATTCCCGTCGTAAGGGGAGGAGATCGTGGCGATTTTCAAATCTGTTTCGATTTCGGCGGTCCCACATAGTCGGGCTGCATCAGCGGAGCAGTCAACTGAAAAAAAGCTGCTTATGTTTGCTATCCGATTTAAACAATCGCCTAAGTAGTGCTCAAAACGGGTACTCCAGCGGATGAACTTGCAATTTTCCATGTTCTAGTAAAAAGAATGTCTACGCACGAAAATTCTTCAGAGACGGCGACAGGTTGTACAAATTCGGGACAAGCGCCCGTGACTGCCGCACGGTATGCACTGACTGTTTCTTGTGCTCATACATTCTAGGGAAGCAGGATGGGAGGTGGGAATATGGCTGAAGGGGGGGGGGGGG
>JPKZ01001797.1:16438-29578 GCA_000803305.1 Toxocara canis
ATACATCATATACATATATATATATATATACATATATATATATATATATATATATGAACCGAACGTACACACATATATTCTATGCGCATTATGGTGCCCTGTGTGTCTGCTTGAAGTGAGTCGTCCTCAGTCCTTCAAAATAGCAGAGATTTACGTCACCCGACACATATATACACATATGCGTGCTGTACTCTACTGAAGGCATGAATGCGATCAGCAATGCATCTGCGAAACGTTCACGTTACCGGATGCGAAACTCGCGCATAGTTATTCGCACTGTGCATCCGGAAGCGAACGGTGTAATGATGGCATTAAGCCGCTAGTAAATACAATATGCTATACAATCGAGGAATTTACCTCGGAGCATTAAGTCGACGGTAGTGTGTGATGTAACGAATTGGCAATCCAATTTTGAGTTTTAAGAAAAAAATCGATCACTCAGTCGAGCCTCTCACCACAGTTTTGAAGCTACTATATCCAAAGTCATCCTAGCGTCATCATTAGAAAGTAGAAATGCTTTTGGCCACTTGTCTGAAGCGTTTAATATGCAGTTTAAGAATTCGGCCCAGTACCTTCGCCGATCCGTCTCAGTTCGTCGATGAAAGCTGTTAACCGCATGAGCGCTGAATTATCACATCATTCTTCAGAAATTTCAGCAACGAGCCACCGATGAATTCTCCCTGAATGTTGATTTTTTGTAAGTTCCGATGAAACAAAGTAATAGTAAAATTAGTGTGTTTATTCAGTGGCCCAGGCATATGGAATTATTGAATTGTAAACGTAAGCAACGTAAACACCGCTAGCTCGAGTTCCGTATTCGAGTACAGCTTTCGCTCCATTGGCAAACATTAGTTCGAAACGGAATCATTAAAAGAACGATCAGTGTGAGGAAGCTTGTAAAATTAGTTGGTGCACTCATGAAAGGGATTGCGTGTTGAGCTAGCACATGACCGCTAACAACGATCGCATGTCGATAAGCGAACCAACATAGCAATGGTGCCGACATAGGTATTCACACTGACGTGGCCCACAACATCTTTGCCTATCTATAGTAGCCGACAGACAGCTCGGCGTCCCCAAACCCACATCAACAAGTTTCTCATTCAATGGTGATGATCGCGTGTCAATTGCCGCCTTAAAGCTAACAACCGTAACTGAAGTTCAAAGTTGCCGCCGTTGCTCCATACACTACACCTCAGGGATCCAACAACACTCTTTGCTAACATCAAACATTCATTCGCTCCCACTTTCGTCGCTCTCGCTTCAACGTTTTCAATCCCCTATTCCGCTCATAAAGGCTGCTCATAAATAGACATAATTTAGCTATGCTCTGTGCACTTTATTTTCAGCAAATTAAGAGCAATGTGACAAAATGCATATTTTTGATAAAAGGGAAGGACTTGAGAGCAATATTTTTTTTGACAAACTTCGTAGTAGCGATTCTTCTACTCTTTAACATTTCAAATACATGGTATGTCAGAATTTACACATCAAGAATGCTAAAATATATTGCCGTAATCATAATAGGCTTGGATTATTCCAGGTTATGGCAAAGAGTGGCGAAACGCTGAATAAAAACGTGAACTCGTTAGATCACTCAACTGGTGCTTCTCAACAACAATATTACTGCATAGTTCAAGATCTATTAGTTTGCATCTTTTACAAGCATATGTCTTATGCAAAAAAGTTCCTTACATCAATTACTGAAGAGTTTTATGATGTCACCCGTAATGTCATCATATTTGACCAACTGGTCTATCAGCGACCCAATTTTCAGTCTTGTCAATCAACTGAAATATTAACATCCCAGTCTCCTTCACAGTGAAAAAATGCCCTCTGACATTCTGGATATTTCCAACCATATTTAATAAACCGACTGCCCGTTTTTACCATCTCTCAAGCTTCTATGCCTTACGGTACGCCGACATGACCCGCCACCTTCCTTTGTAATCTATTGTATTTTAACCCAGCCAATTTGATTGTTTTGAGAATTTCTCTTAAAGCGCAAGAAAATTTAGCACAATGCTGGAAGTGCTTTCGGTGAGCGGCAGTGTATTTTCGCGGAAGGTGTCAATTGGCCGAAGTGCGGTTGTTGGTCGCTTTGTTGGCACAGATCGTGTATGTTTGCCTGCACGACAAGTGATCATCGTCTTGTGTAGATTGAGCACAAACCTTCGATACATAGACGACAGTTAGCAGCTAGTTGCGATGTTGACGCATTGCGACTACAAACGTTAAATAACAGTATAAATTCCATTCGGATTTACGTTACAATACAATGGGCAACGCATAACGAGTCGTTTTTCGCACTGCCGGAGGATAAGTGAATCTTTTTTGAACCTTTATAGCATTGCGTTATTGTTTGCTAAATTAAATTTCATCCATCAATTTACGTCATTTAACATTTACAGTCCGATTGTGCACATCAAAATAGTTGTTGCTAGCTGGCTGCTACTGGTCGCCTCAGTGTAGCTAGCGCTCTTCACCCCATTCGTATGTTTGACTTCTGCTATAGAACCATAGCTAACACCACAACCGGTAATACGATACGCCACAGCAACTCATCCTACTTGGCTCGCTTTGTTGCATCCTTTTGAAAACACATAAAAAACGACGTCACAAAATTTCTGAACTCTTCTCTGTACTGAATTTCTAAAAGTAAAACTTTACAATTAAGATAGAAGATAACATCTTGCTATACAGTTACTAGTAAATGTCGAACACTTCAGTGCATAAAAAAATGTATTTTTTAAAATTCCAGTTCTTCACCTGCAAATATCGTTCATTCAGTTTGATGATCAGAGCGTTGAACGTTTTCAGCATCATTCAAGCACTGGCAAACTGCTAAGCACAAGAGATTTGTTGTTGAGAAACACAAATTTTCAATAAGCAATGATCGTACGCTTCAGTACCATAATTCATAAAATCATTCAAAATTCTACAAAGCTTTCACTGTAGAAAAAAACTTTACGTATACCGGATGCACTTGCATAATAATAATGAGAAATCATTTCATCTCTTTGGCTAAGACAATCCTCATTAGGCAGACTAAGGTTTCTTCTTTTTTTTTGTCTTTCTTAAGACTACGGTCCAAATCTTTCTAAGATTATTGTTTCTTTTTGTGTCATATTTTGCCATATTCGTAAGCATTTTTCGTTGACAACGTTCCATAGATTCTTTTTTAAAATTAACGTAGTGTTGCGAAGTTTTCTATTTGTCCTTAACTTTCATTCGACATACTGAACAAACTTATTCAGTTTGTTGAACGAATATCCTCTCCTATTTATGCATTCACCATTTGAATACTTTTATTCGACGTTCTTGATCATTCGATAACGCAAGCAAACTGCAACGTCATTCTACGAGTTGGAATTATCTTCCAATTTGCAATCGCTGAAAGTAAATTGTGCAACTTTTTCCAATTGTATTTTTTTTCAATTTTATTTTCAATTTATTCCAATATTTCCAATTATTTTCCAATTTTCCAGCTTCAGAATTATTGTACATTTTCAAACTTTCGGTAGAAATGAAATGTGCTTTGAATAACTAATCGAACATTTCCGCGAAAACCAAATCATTTTTCAGTAAGGTAAGGTGAAATATTTTTTACAGATCATGGTTGACCACAGGTATAACCACTGATGAGAAAACTTTAAAGAAGTGGGCATAGTTTCATTTCAATGCGTTTACTACTTTTCACTGCATATGCAAAAGATGAATACGAGTTGTATGTATTGTTCACACCGTTTGTCGTTCTCAGCGAAAACAGCCATCGTACCCTTTATGGGTTGTCCCTGAGATGGCGTATGACAAACTCTCATGATTCCGGCAAACCAACTGACTTTCTTTCAGTCATTGCTGCCGGACCGCCGTCGATTACCCCTTTCGCATTAAGGGAGCTTTTAAGTGATAGAAATTGTCCTATGTGACATATATGGAAAGATGTGGATTTCAAAAAAAAAAGAAATTATGACTAGACAAAACGAATACAGCAGTTAGAATAAAGGACGATGGACATATCAGTCGACATCTGGGGAAGCTCGAGCTCTAATGCTTGTTTGCGTAATGATAATGGTCCATTACCAAATAGCGCCTATGCAGCCAGCATTTTAGAAAGGTTTATATTGTTATTGGGGGAAAGAAATGGAAACGATTCAGGAAGGTTATCTAATGAAATAGAAGCACGATCACAAATGCAAGCCGTTTCTTAAGTTGAATCGTTATGTTGGAAACTCTTAACACTCAATAAGATCACCAATGATGAATTTCATCAAGAAATATAAAAGCTTTAATTAACATAGCCTTCAAGCAATAAGCAATTCGGCAGCACAGCTTTCTTTGATCAAATTTAATGCGATCTCTAAGTTTTTCAACTTCTTCGAATGAGGAATAAATTAAAACTATCGAACACGGATGTGAGGGAGACTTATAATTAAGGTTTCATTATAAGCTCGCACCACCATTAGCATAACGAAGAAATAGTGATAATGGGGAAGAAGGCAAAAAAGCCCGTGGAGGTAAAAATGCGCGAAAGTGAATGCGAATAGGTTTTTGTGTGTGTCTGATTTATGTATTTACATTTGATGGTACGCATGAAGGTCATTCCCATTTCAACTACGAAACATAATTCGCACACTCACTGCCCCACCATCAGCCAACCATCCATCCCTAAGTGTGTTCAGGGCAGCGACCGTTGAAACTCAGCAAAGAAGCAAAACTCGAACTTCCACACCATCTTTACACTTTTACTGCTTACGTCCGGTAAACAAATGAGTAAGGAGTACGAAGTTAAGATGTGCAAGATTTGACTCATAAAACCCCTATCGTGTTAGCTCCACAAGTATAGCTCAAGCTACGGTAAAACACCGTATTTAATTGCACGCCTGGAATAAATGAAAAACAGAGTTTAACAAAATGATGAACTACTCGTTGAAAAATACAGTTACATTTGGTAGGATAATTCGGTCGGTGAATATTCGGTGCTGGTCAACAAATTTTTAGCACTTTTTAGGAAAATTGATGAGTCTTTCAGCGGTATCGACGTATCACTCCTATAAAACTTTATAAAAAACATTATGGAACTCCCGCTCCGACCTTCTCTCCTCCCGACCTTCTCTCCTCTCATTTTAATCTTTCTTTCATTTTTTTTTATTATAAAAGCGGTTAGCTAGGGCAATAACTGCCTTTTTGCAGTGTTTGACAGGACCAGGGACAGTGTTCAATTCGATATCAAATACCATATGCAAGCGTAACTTTCTAATATTAGGCAAAAGTGTTTATTAATTCAATCATTTTAAGACCATGGAATGAATTTCAGTGAGAACACTTTAAAAAAAACTGAACTCAATTAGTTTTGGACGTATTTCCCCTCTAAATTACTACAGGCGTCTCACTTTTAATAGTATTAATAATCGTCTAAAAAATGAGTAGCAACGAGTTTTTAAAAGCGAAGTGTCACCGATTGGGTATTCTTTTCATTCAATGAAAGAGATCATTGGAAGCGAACCGGTATTGGTGAACCGAAAATTTCACCTCAAAAGACCGTTTCTTTTCTGTTGCGCTCTATTCTATCATATGAAATTTTGCTTGCAGTCCGTTCCGCAATGAAGAAGTTGAGAAAATTGTATAAATATCACAGCTATACTCAACGCAATAAATTTGGGTGAAAACGAACAACGTTGAAAGTTGTTTCCGATATTACCATAACGTACCGTAAATGGTCTCTTATCTCCTTTCCCGTCTTACACACATATATACACACCCACCACACACACACACACACACTCACGCACATACACACGCACATACACACACATACACACATCTACCCACACACACTCACGCACATACACACACACACACATACACACACACATACGCACACACAATGATTGTGCATGCAATTAATAGAGAGTTCTAATATCTGTAAAGTGTAAAGTATAGCCATCAGTTTATATCAGTTGCATGCGTACTAGCGAAGTGTACACTTCTCAAACTACTCCATAAATCAGTTGGCATTCCAATCTCTATAATTTTACGATTCTGTTACGCTTAAGCTTGATAGCAGCTCGATCAGGTCGAGATGAGACTCAAAACTCTGCGATATATCACCATTAATTAGGAACAACGATTTTTATATAAGTGAACGGCAAAAGAGTAATATTGACCTGTTTTGCCAACTGAATAAATTTTTACATTCATCTAAACAAAAAATTGTTTTCTACTCTACGGCATTCGGGCAAAATTCGCTACTAAATAATTTTGCCTTAAAGTAGATATTTTGTGAATTTTTTTGAATGTTGAAATTAGCGAGATAAAATGAAGTGCTTAACACCGACACCGTAATCGCTCACAACTACTAACACCCTTTTTGTGTATACGTTCTTACGAATCTACCTTTTAGCGAACACAGCAAACAAATCGTTTGTAACTTATTTAGATATTATGCGCTAATTGTTATCTCATTCCCAGTTATAAATTTCGATCTTAGGTTCAAAATTTTTTAAACTTATATAGAATTATATCTGAAAATGAGCAAAAAAAAAATCGAATTTGCACTTGTTCATGAAGATATTTGCTATGTATCCCAACTGTAATGCAACTTTGATGGGAGCCGAAATAACAACAAACCTTTGGTTAAATTCCCCATCAAGAGAATCGTAGATGATCGATGTTTGTTTTAAAGATCGGAGAGATTTGATGAGATTTTGAGTTCAATATGTATCGTTTCAGAAAAGCAAGATTGATTCGGATCATCGGATTCTTATCAGAAGTTGTTTTATCACTATAAATAAAATGGACTTTTATTCAAAAAATCATTTGGAACCGAAATGAACTGATGAAACAACGATGTATAAAAAAAAACGCAAAACGCAGAAAACTTTGGAACAAGCAGCAAATACACACCTATGTTCATATGCAACATGTACAATCGATTATAATTCATCTCATTAAGACAACCAATTTATGCACACAATAAAGCTTTATACCAAAGACCAGCAACAGTCGAGTTGAAAGCAGCTAACTTTTCAGTGTGCCCAAAAAAAAACTGCTTTTTGTTTTCGCGGAAATGAGGAGATGGGAGGGAAGGAAGTAAGATGCGCTATACATAAACAAGCAATGATACTATTCAATCCAAAAAGAAGGGAGAACGATGACAACTAATGCTACCTCTTAGGTAAGCGATATGAGACTGTTAGGACATACATAGGGGGAAAGGATGATGATGGTGAAGAAAGTACAGAAAACTAGTAAGTGCTCGGAAGTTTAGCAAGTGGCATTTTGCTGCGTTTTTCAACAAGACTGGTTTTCGCGCTTGAAATGGCAACGATTGCTTTTCGCCATCACTCTAGAAATGTTGAACACGTGTGTGAGTGTGGTATGTGTATTTGTGTTATAAGACTTTACACTCTCACCTCACCAGCACTGGCTATCACATACGATTGAAATTGAAACAAACACAAGAGCAAGACCAACGACAATAAATAGCGTTGAGGAGTGATTATCCTTAGAGGCATCAGTTCAACACTGCATCGACTCGAGAATTCCATATTGCTTAGCAACCCTTCACGCTTTCAACGAATAGCAATGCTTAAGAACTCACTCAACCCAAAGAAACATTAAAGGCACGCAATGCCAACAGTAATGAACAAATTGTTGCAGTCATCAGCCTCATCCCTTCCTCCTCTTACCTTCAGTTGGCATCAAAAAGATTGAAAGACAGCTCTAACTCCCATCCAATAAGTTTTGGTCAAAGTATTTGAGGAATACTCGATTGCTCTAAGAAAACACTCAAATGCAACAAATATGAAATTCTCAAGACCCGCATCATGCAACGCCAAGAACGTCATCAGCAACATTGCCACTACGATTGCCCGCAGAGTATGTTCCGCATGGGTCGGTCTATTGTTTTGCAATGAGTTCGAGCTCAGGTCAACGCAAAACAAAAGCTCGAAAGGCAACAGTTGCCCGCAGAGTATGTTCCGCATGGGTCGGTCTATTGTTTTGCAATGAGTTCGAGCTCAGGTCAACGCAAAACAAAAGCTCGAAAGGCAACAGTTGCCCGCAGAGTATGTTCCGCATGGGTCGGTCTATTGTTTTGCAATGAGTTCGAGCTCAGGTCAACGCAAAACAAAAGCTCGAAAGGCAACAGTTGCCCGCAGAGTATGTTCCGCATGGGTCGGTCTATTGTTTTGCAATGAGTTCGAGCTCAGGTCAACGCAAAACAAAAGCTCGAAAGGCAACAGTTGCCCGCAGAGTATGTTCCGCATGGGTCGGTCTATTGTTTTGCAATGAGTTCGAGCTCAGGTCAACGCAAAACAAAAGCTCGAAAGGCAACAGTTGCCCGCAGAGTATGTTCCGCATGGGTCGGTCTATTGTTTTGCAATGAGTTCGAGCTCAGGTCAACGCAAAACAAAAGCTCGAAAGGCAACAGTTGCCCGCAGAGTATGTTCCGCATGGGTCGGTCTATTGTTTTGCAATGAGTTCGAGCTCAGGTCAACGCAAAACAAAAGCTCGAAAGGCAACAGTTGCCCGCAGAGTATGTTCCGCATGGGTCGGTCTATTGTTTTGCAATGAGTTCGAGCTCAGGTCAACGCAAAACAAAAGCTCGAAAGGCAACAGTTGCCCGCAGAGTATGTTCCGCATGGGTCGGTCTATTGTTTTGCAATGAGTTCGAGCTCAGGTCAACGCAAAACAAAAGCTCGAAAGGCAACAGTTGCCCGCAGAGTATGTTCCGCATGGGTCGGTCTATTGTTTTGCAATGAGTTCGAGCTCAGGTCAACGCAAAACAAAAGCTCGAAAGGCAACAGTTGCCCGCAGAGTATGTTCCGCATGGGTCGGTCTATTGTTTTGCAATGAGTTCGAGCTCAGGTCAACGCAAAACAAAAGCTCGAAAGGCAACAGTTGCCCGCAGAGTATGTTCCGCATGGGTCGGTCTATTGTTTTGCAATGAGTTCGAGCTCAGGTCAACGCAAAACAAAAGCTCGAAAGGCAACAGTTGCCCGCAGAGTATGTTCCGCATGGGTCGGTCTATTGTTTTGCAATGAGTTCGAGCTCAGGTCAACGCAAAACAAAAGCTCGAAAGGCAACAGTTCTTTCGATAATCCGAAAATACGATCAACGTTCAAAATGGACTGCCAGCAGTGCCATATACACAACCACGATTCAAACAAAAACTACTGAAATGCTATAAAGAACAATCCCAAATTTGGCTATGATGTCTCATTCGAAATGTGGCAGTAACATGAAGACGCTAAGCATACAAGCACAACACTAATGACAATCTTATTAATGGAGTGAGTGTGCTGAGCACGGCAATGGCAAATGTTTAGTGTGAGGTAACGTTCTAGGCGAGAACACGATGAGAAAAGCGAACAAAATTGGCTCACATGGACTGCATATGCTGAAGTGGGATGTTCATGTGCGAGTCGACACCATTGAGCGTTGCGTACTGAAGCCGAGGATCGTGAGTTTGCGGTGGCAAGTACATATTCATCGGATCTTTGTGCGGCTCATAAAAGGCACGGAACTGAGAAGCCAACGGCGACTCACCGATCGACGACGAGTCTGGTGACTCGCTTGTCGTTGTCGTATCTGACTCCGGCTTTACAGGCAGAACAACACTGCCAGAGCCATAATGCTGTTGCTGTTGCTGTTGTTGTTGTTGCTGCTGCTGCTGCACTTGTTGCTGTTGCGCCGCAGCAGCTTGTTGGTACTGCGCAGCAGCGGCAGCGGCTAGCGACGCAGGTGTCTGAGAATATTGACCAGGAGATGCAGCGCCACTCAGCGAATACGGCATTCCAATCATATTCTCATAGCCGGTTCTTCCATACAGGGGATATGAATCAAAATATGGTGCAGTGGAAACAGATGTTATCGGTTGTTGCCATGAGGTGGCCATCGGTTGATAGAGGTTTTGGGTTTTAATCGGGTCGAGAAACGAGGCAGGCATTGAGAGTCCATTCTTCTTTGGAATGTTCTTCGTCTTCCGCCTAGGACGGTACTTATAGTCCGGATGTTCTTT
This sequence comes from Toxocara canis, assembly GCA_000803305.1. NCBI lineage: Eukaryota > Metazoa > Nematoda > Chromadorea > Rhabditida > Toxocaridae > Toxocara > Toxocara canis. The sequence continues at coordinate 26,463 of JPKZ01001797.1, forward strand.
CATGTGAATAGCGCGCAGTCGCTTTGCTTCATCAATGAATGGTCGTTTTTCCGTCTCATTGAGCAGCTTCCACTCTTGCCCGAGTCGCTTTGAAATTTCCGAATTATGCATCTTCGGGTTTTCCTGAGCCATTTTACGGCGTTGTCCACGCGACCACACCATAAATGCGTTCATTGGACGCTTCACGCGATCATCGCCCTTCTTCTCTTTTGAACCAGGTGAACCGGGTGAATCCGGATCAAGTTCCTCGGGCGGAATCGATGAAGTCGACGTCGGAGGCATCGCAAAGCCACCCTGCATGTACAACGACGAGTACGCATCGTGCAGCGATGCAGGCGGCTTCATCTCGTTTTCCATCATCATCATGGCCGGTCGACTGAATAGTCTGCGATCGGACAGACGGGTCGGAACAGCACCGAATACAGAAGCGGTGCGCCGAGGTCGTGGAGCAGCGCACGCAGACAAAACGACACCGAAATAAGAAGAGCTTTTTTGAGCAACTGAGGTGCCGGCCGAGCGATTACGATGAATAAGACGACGGCAAGGTAGGGGAGCGTGAGGGGAGGGGCAAAAGAGCGCCGCTCAGCGCACCGCTCTCGCCTCCAGACGGATAGAGTGACGTGCGCGCGCGGAGAGCGACTAGTGCCGCTGTTCGCTCTCACGAACACAATAGCCAACGATCGACGGCCGCCGGCAATGAGCGCTTAACGCACGGGGGTGTGGCCTCGCACCGTCTCCCGACGTTCATTGGCGCTACGCGAATGCGTTGCGCACCTCGCGCGCTACCTCCCGCTCAGGTTCGAGCTACACCCATCAGCCTTCAACCTCATCCGAAGGCCTTACGCCATTTCGTTGACCACATAAATAGTCTCGTCGGCATCCTGTTAGCGCGAGTGGTCGTTGAGAGCTGTCGAAGGGAATTCTCCTTGGGGCGATTACGGTAACATGCCGAACGGCCATCACAAAACAATGGGAGTGGCATCCGCTGCGGAGATCCCCTGAAACGATATTCTCTTAGTGGCGAATGATGAGAATGAGATGCTTTCTGCGCATGCAATCGCTTCATTTTTTGCACGAGTTAGGGTGATTGGATTACGGTATCTAAAGGGCCCAAAGCAGCTTGAAGACGCGCAACGATGCAATCTCGGGAGCAGCTAAGTTCTCTAGTCGATGCAATTGAGTGGCGACGAGAAGCAGCTGGCAGTAGATTGCGAAGAGGCATAGCAATTGTGGAGAGGCACAAGTTTCGTAGTGCCAAAGGCTCGCATTAGGGGGTCGCGCAACTTTCCGCCTCGCTAATTGCACATGAAATTCGTCAAGCATAAACGCGTCAAATCATTTCGCTTGTTTCTTCACTCCGCTTATTTTATGCGCATTCTGAATTTCACCATCCATGAGGTAAGCTAGTTGGCACTCGCTATTTGTCAGTAATTTTGCAAATGTGATTGCTCTTTGTTGATAAGAGAACTGTTGTCATGTTATGCTATAAAACTCAGCAAAAATCAGTAAAACTGATCTGCTACAAACTTTTGTCGAACGAATTTATTATTGAATTTTGCACGATGAAACGATGATACTTTACGTTTGTTACTAGTAATCGAACAGTATGAACATTTGGCAAAAAAAAAGTGAGTGTAGAATCGAGCTATTTGTTTAATTTCATTGACGTGAAACGCACAAGCGTCTATATCTATTGCAAAACGAAAACCACCTTAAACCGGTAGAAATTGTTCAGCTTTCTAGGCTATCGTATGAAAAACTAGTGTATACCCGTCTATGTCGCTTAATAAAATGACCTTTCTAAGTTTGTCGCTTACATTTTAGAAAAAAAACGAATGAAATTAACTCTGAAAATTTTGATCGCTATTCATCCGCAATCAACGATTTGAATGATAAAATGACTGAACAAAGAAATAATCTACTGAATTGGGTTGTCTGTATTCTGTGATGGTGTATAGCGGTAAGGTAGCGGTTTGATATCGGCGATAACAAAACGAAGCTTCATATGCCATAAAAATAAAAATAAAAACGAGTAGTTATTGGCAAACACAAAAGCGATGAGCCGAAATATGAGGATTAACTATTGCATGTATTGTTTTCGAACGTAGAACGCATATATAACGAAAAGCAATGCAACATATCACACTTTATGCACACCAACAATGCTATCCAACCCATAGATTCTATTTTGTTTGCGTTTAATAAAACAGTATATAAAACAATATCAACACATAAAATTGTTGCAACACATATACTATTGTCTATCAAATTTAAAAAAAAAAATTTTCAAACATCAAATAAATCAAATATCAAAGAAACATCAAATAAAAACTAATTTGGCAATTCGAATCGATTCGAAAACGATTCAAAGAAATCGAATCGACTCAAAGATTCGAAGAAATTGTAACCAAGAAATCGATTCGAAGCTTATAATAGCCGAATATCATTTAAATGTACTTTAGAAGCTACTTTAAAACGCTCCACTTATCTCAATAAAAATTTCATAATTCATATCTGATAAGAAGGTCTTAAATTTATTCTGAACATGTGGAAAAGAGGTTTTTTTAAGAAAATAACTTTTATCTATGATGTTTCCACTGAATCATTTTGTTGCTCACTGATGAAGAGCAATCCTCGAGCGAACAGCTATCAATCAATCAATACTTCAACAGAGTCGCCACCTCGTTTTGCAAACAAAAATCTGCGTAGTTTATGCAATTTAGCTGAATTAATGAAAGCAATGTCCAACTCAAAAACCACCTCTGAACACTCTAGCGCCTGTTTAGCTACAGTTTTCTGCTTCAGAGTTATTCGGCCTCACTCTTCGTACCCTATCTCTCCCCCACCCCCTCCTTCCTCATCACACTCAAGTAATAACAAACTGACAGCTGAAAAGAAAAGAGAAATGAAACACAGACATGGTAACTGGGAAACGATAGCGCGATTCGCAAGTAGATGGAACTAGGAGCGACAGCAAGTTCAGTGAGATGGTGTTCGGTAGATTGCCCTATGTTATAATCAGAAGGAAAGATGCGGAAATGTGGGCGAGGGCGGAGGACCAATATGCACTAGATGCAGGAAGATGCAAATTGAAGCTGGATTAGCTGGTTCGAAGG
>JPKZ01001797.1:53926-85347 GCA_000803305.1 Toxocara canis
GGGGGGGGAAGAGGAAAAGTAATTTTTAAAAAGTTGTTTTCATCTTTTTTTGTTGGCTGTTGTCGATGCGTTTATAGCCATTGAGCACCATAAGCATGTGGATCGGCTAAGTATGAAGGAATCGATGAGAATGCGGAGAAAATATATAGAAATTCGAGGTGCATAATACGCTTTCAGCATCATTATTGTTTTATGCATGAGAGGGCACAAAGGAAAGCGGTGACGAAAATGTCGTCAATTCAATACCCATTATGTGATTCTCATCTTTCAACTATACCCCTACGATTCGCTGTTTCAGATCGATCATCCGTTTTGATATAACAGGATCGATCGATGATCTGGCATTGATTGGGCATCGAGTGAAATCATTTAGTCTATCGAGTATTAGTGAATTGAACCATGTGATTTGTTGGACGATAAACGTGATTTCAATATACGCCTGGCAACTTGAAAAGCAATTTTTTCTTCAGTTTTGAAATTTCTGGCACTGGTGATCACCTATGCATATCATAAGCCACCCGCAGAGGGGAGATTGGTTGATGCGTAAATAGCCGTGTGATTTAAACAGCCTCGTTTACAAAACAAACAGAAACTGGTCCTCGTATAAACGGAAAGGGCAATTTAAAAAGTGAATTTCAAGAAATAATATTCCTATTGTTTAATTTGGAAGTAATTATTCGGCGATAGAAGGAATGCGTAGGAACAGATCCTTCCCCATCGAAGAGTACCTTTTAAGCGCCTTTTACGTTTTTTTTTGGTTACCAGACACTATTGAGAAATTTTCTTTTATCTGACATAATCGTTACGTTGGCCGCATGAGCCACTGGCTGTTATACATAAATTGCATGACTAGAGCTAGTCGTTCATACCCGTCTCAAGGGGTATCGAGAATGACTGTTCTCGTTCTCCTACCTCTCTAGCCAAGCCTCCCCACCCTTTTCCTCTTCCTCTTTCTCCCCCGTCCCTTTTTCCCCAGCCACGCTCACAGACTGTTCACGGAACCATATGTTGGAGGCAATTACACACAGAGCAGCCTATAGCGCAAATCGGCTATGTGAATGAGCGTTTGACTTTGAATTCCACATTACCTCTATTTGGCTACAGTTTCCGATGATCTGACTTATTTTTTGGACTACATTATTTTTGAGGGAAGAGGATTAAATAGAAAAGGTGAGCCTTGCGGGACTCCGCTATAACCAACACAGATATTTGAAATGTTAGCAGGCTGTGAATTTTAAATAAACATGCAAATTAGCATCTGATCTCCAGCTGTGTGACTCCACTCTCCACACTTGTAACACTTGCGTAGCACATTCTGCTCTATTCGTGCATTTATTGAATGAATTGAATTTTGCGCATCCCTTTGCTCTCATTTTTTCACCTATGCAACGACACAAGATTCGCTAACAAAGTATCATTTAAAGGTTGGTAATCTTACTGGCATCTATGCGTTTATTTAAATCTAGTCGTTAACCAAAATTCAATTGCACATATCATATAAGGAAAGGCACGTGATAGCCCGTTTTATAGGTTTTATTATGGCGTATATTGAATGTAAGGTCCACGCTTATTATGAGGCCTATTTAAGTTTAGAATTGAATGAGGAATGAATGGAGTATTTATTTCACTCAAAACAGAAACGATAATCGGATCATTTTTACTCGAATCTATCTCAGTTGTTCTAGTAATTACCATCAATAAGTAGTTCTACTCTAGTATCCTTTAACGAAACACTTATAAGACTGAGATACTTTCATGGGACGATCGACGATGATGTGAAACTATCGTCGACGATACGATTGTATTATTGGAATGTTGTAATGAGATTATGATCAAAAGTGGAAGCGTTATTGTTTGCCAATTCGTATTTTGAGCGAAAAGCGGCTTACAATAAGCCAAATAAACTTTTACTGTTGCGTATTCGAATGAGAGCGTTCAATATTTGTTAGATGCTCATGAAAAAGTGCATATTTGAAAAAAAAAAAAAGAATTTCGCTATTGATTACGATCCACATATACACAATTCTGTTGCATTCACTGAAGTTTTCTAGTTGGCGTGAATTAATTTTCTAATTTTCAACAATCAAAAGCTTGACGCCTTAATTTAAAAACTTAGCGAAGCATAGTGGCAAAAAAGAAAAAAGAAAATTTGTAAACGTCTGAAACTGATATTATATTAGATTGATAATTGTTTTTGAAACAAGTTTATAAAGAGTCTTTTTTTTTTTTGTTGTTGTCTTCGATTTAGCTATCCATTTGAAGTTTATCGAATATTATTGAACAATTCGTTTGATAAATTACTATTTAAATTTCAACAAATAGATATTTTGTTCTAAACTTATGTGAAGTTATCTCTATCGCTATTGTATTAAGCATCTTTTCAAACTAGTACACTTAAGTACCACAATTTTCTTTTCAGTAACAGGAATTGATAAGCCATAATCTATGGTGCCTAAATCACGATTATACAGATTTTTTGAAAGTAACCGCCAACGATGACGACAATATTCAGTATTGTTCTCGAATGTCATCCAAAGTAAACAAAACGAATAGGAAAGCACGACTAATGGACGAGACATAGAATCGGCTTCTGTGTGTTTGTATGTTGAGGGTGATTGTTTTGACATTGTGAAGGTGTGATGATTACTGTAGATATGGTGAGGTGGGGGGATTGTTGGAAACAATGCATGTGCATAGTTCAACGGGGTCATCGTTCCTTACAATTCTGTATTCATCATTCTCAGGTGTGTGCTCTCAAATGCATATATTCGCTTATACACATTGCCAATCCCTTCGGTAAATCACCTTCGCAAACCAATCGAGAAATCAACAAAATATCTTTGTGGTTGAACTGAAAGGGGAATGAGCCGAGAGAAGTGCGGGAAAAGATTGACCGAGGGATGAATCACGAATGGTCTCATAGAATTTAACATTTTAAAACAAACCAAAAAAAGGAGGAAAAAATTTGAAACGCTAATAACCATAAGACTCTTTTAATTTTTTTTCCACTAAAGGATGAAAAGTTTAAACATATTTTATAAATTTAAAAAAAGAAAAGATTTTTCGTCAAAACTGTAAAAGTTTTGCTGAACAAAAAAAAAGTTCATTGCAAGAGACATCCTTCTGAATGCAATAATATCACCAATAAATTTCACCACAACTCCTCTATAAACACAAATGTTAAGGACCCCATTAGACTAGTTGCTCTATGTTTTCCATTTCTTGAACCGTTCCAGTTTCTCTTCTAACTGATAGCGACGCGACATCGTTTTTTTTTTTTTTGCATCCCTAACCGTTGCATATAAGCAATCTTTTTTTTGGGGGTCGAAAGTTGGTCGTTTGTCTACTGGTTTTGTGGCGATGTACAGCGGCCGTCTTAAATATTATTAGTCAACATCGGCGGCATTGGCGGCTAGTGTTTTGGAATGGAGTTGAGAAAAGGGAAGAGGATGGGGAGAGGTATTCGATGTCGAGAAATGGCATTGAGCTAGCTATATGAGTGAGGTGTCATAAGCGCGGTATGTGCAAAGAAGGGAACAACTATGCTGAATCAGCGCTAAAATTTTAGCTGCTAAATGAGTCACATTGTAGGCAACGAACGCCATTTCCACTGCTTGTTGAAGGATGAAACATTCGAAACGATGTTACTTCTTCGACGAGAGACGGGACGGGATGGGACGAATCGGTCAAGTTGCACTCCTCACCGAAACGATAATGCGATCACAATCGGGACATTTGAATTTTACTTATAAAATATTTGGCAACATCAAACGATATTTGCTGCGATCTGTTCGAAAAACTTTTACACCTATAATTCTTGCCTCAATAAATGAAATCATATCTGATTTTTGTTTACATCATTTTAAGCACTAAAGTAAATTGAAGAGAGGGGAAATGTGATTACAAAACTGTTAATTGACGTCAGATTAGAACGATCTGAAACCGTTTCATGGGACGAGGCATAAGTGAGGCACGCATGCCACCAGAATACAATACAACAATGTGGCAAGTTGTCAAAGTAAATGAGGATTATGGCGCAACAGTTTGCAATACGATAAACGTTGCACGCATACGATCATCCATCTGGATTTTGTTGCGTTAGCATAGCAGTGTCATTTATGCATTCGTTACCCCCTCCCCCTCAGCTCTATGCAACATTCTTAAATATTTCTTCTTTAGCCTTCGTTCAAACAATTCGATCAATTCTCTTCCAATCACGATACAACTAAATTAATTCCCAAAGTTCGAAATGGCTTAGTGATGGCTATGTGAGCGAAAAAGTTGCGGTCTAAAAATATATGAGCATCTTCTTCGCCGACAATGCGCGGCGTCACCGAAAATGACAAAGCGATAGGATTCGATTTCGCATTTGTCTCCGAGGATTTTAACCTATGACAATAGTTCCTCAATCATATGTCCCTTAGGTTTTCCACAGTTGTTAGGAGAAGATCTCTGTTGACGGAGTACATTCTCTGATGATGAAGCACATACGTGAAAAGACGATCGCTAGTGTTGTTAAGATCATATAATCTTTTATGCTCAACGCATAGCCCCATTCATTAATTACACACATATCGTTGGGAAGTCAAAAATTTCGGACGCACTAAAACGGTAGCGTTGCGCAGTTGATTTATCAATTAAGCCGTAGGCAGTGTTATTGATAGAGCAGTGACACCACAAGTGAACATCGTCACTTCGACCCTTTTGATGCACACAGTTTTAGAGTAGCCGTGAGATCAGAAGAGAATCGTCAAAATAACAAAAGTGAGATATAAGCAAGCTAAAATTACGTAAAGAATGAGGATGCAAAATAAAATTGGAATGCGGTTCGCTACATAAGAAGTTGTGTGTATCGAATGGTACACGTATGCTGATTTACGTGCGAAAATGTTTTGTAAGCGCATCACAGCATCGAATCCTTCAAAGGCGTACCGCACCGTTCAAAGCGTTTCTGCTTCTGATCGCCTCAACTCAAAATGCACCACACCGTCACAGCTTATCACATTTTGATCATGATCTTATGTAGAAATTTGTCGGCCGAAAGGGAGCAATGAAAGGACTGGAAAGGACTGGATATCTTTATTTAGTTTATTGATTTTTGTGAAAATTTGCCAAGTTCTAGAAAGTGAAAAATTTTAGCTATAAACCCTTTTCTGTCATTATCACTGATAACGAGTTCAAATAATCACCTCAATTCATTCAGCCAGAATATTTACCACTCGTTTATACAGCTCGATGATAAGCACCCTCTCGTTCTCTTTCGGGTAGCGTCTGATAGTTTTGAAGGAGCGCTACACCAAACAGTTATCAAAACTGCGACGTTCAGCTCCTTTGTACACCATTCTATTTCGATGTTTTCACTTTTTACAGTCAGACATCAACTTCGACTGATTAAGTGGATAATTGAATTTGACTGGCCACTGTCACCGTTGATGTTGCGGAGCCTATCGTAGTAAAAGTGTTCGTTGTGGGAGATGACATACACTTCTTCAACTCCACTCAAAGCGACCGAAATTGACGCATCGAAAATGCGGAAAAGCAGATTTCTTTATTGAATTTTGCGCTCGATTGCGCTTCAAAAAGCACACCGCTCACTCACAAATCGAATTCCCTCATTGGTGACCGTAATACTTCAACTTCTAAAAACATCTCAACATTTCTGCGCAATTGAACGGTTTCTTCTCCTTTCCACCACAATTTTTTTTTGCAAAGCTTCACTACTATAGGGACATTTCAAAGGTGTCCATGAATTTTTGGGCGGGTTATTAATATTGTGGAAAAAAGTTAGACAGTCCTAAATATCTCTAAGAGTAGGTGTTTCTTTTTTTCCCTCTCCAGCTATTCATTCGCACATGGCTCGCAAGAAGTGCCGAACTGTTGTGGTATATATATACATATATAGGGGCAACAGTAGCTCAGTAGTAGAGCCCCCGCTTCGCGTGCGGGGAGACCCGGGTTTGATTCCCGGCCGCTTCCCACCATACCACTGACAGCCCAGCTAGCGGGTGGTTAACAACAAGCTAAAACGACCAGAGGGATGGCTGTGCTCGGCGTGCGATTGCCTCAGTAACATCGAGGCACCGCACTGAAGGCCCGAGCGGTAACGGCATACGCCAAGGTTTCTTATTATGTGGGCATGACCAGATTAAGCAAACAACCAATGAAGCTTCTCTTTCGTAAAAAGAGACTTCGTTTTCATCTGTTAGAAATTTTGGCTCATGTGTCGATTCTGAATTGCTGTAGAAAATACCTCTCAGTTTTGTAGTGACGATGTTCCCGTGAAATGTTTTCACCTTAGAGTGCTGTCATATATAGATGGTATGCTTAGTATGGATTGTAGATGGTATCGACGAATGACTGATGCCGCACTCAAATAGCTCACTCAGCTAACCAATTTGAGAGCTTCGTATATCGAAAGCAACTGAAACAGTGCTTAGTCAGGCGCACTAAGTGGAAAACACGACCAGTTCAATAAACGTGAGACTGTGGAAACGAATGGAAGGGCAAAAAAAGCCAATAAAGAGTGGGTGGTTATAGGGAAGCACTAGGTAAGTGGTGTGTAGTGAAATGCAATTAGGGACTTATGCGTGACGAGCAGATAATCACCCTAAGATTACCGAGAGGGCACGCATGGCACAGATTAGCGCTGAAACTCACGACGACCAGTACACGGTCGCCAAGGTCATAGAAGTCATGCATTCGCCGGAAACTTGGTCCCTTGTCCTGTCTTCACCTCAAACAGACTTGGAAATACCCACTCTCCTACGTGCCGGAAAATTTCGCAATGGAGATTCTACAGAAACAAAGCAATATTTTTATTTGTAATTACTGATGCCGAACGATGCGCCGAAAATACCGTTCAGGTGGCCGCGCTAAAATTTGACGTTCAGAAGCACACAGAACTGCTATCAGACGAAGGCATTAAATGGCTAGTGAACCTCCTATTCAGTCTATATGAAGATATAAATCAAAAATTATTTTTTGGCATACGAGTAGCATTACTGCTTGTGACCAACGTAGAAAGAGTTTTAGCAAAATTACCTAGGATGTTTTGTAATTTTCAGCGCTTTGCGCAGAAGAATATGCTCTTCGAACCATCTGAATCATTACGTCTGAATTATTTAAACTGAACTGGAATAACTCATCACAGAGAGCTCCAAAGACAATACCTCTTCACCTCTCCCCTTACTCCTCCTTTCCGTCTTTCTCCCCGACCCCCTGAGAATAACAGGGCATTATGCACGGCTGAGAGAGTCAACCAAGGCGGAGAAGAAGTATAGAGGTACCTCGTTATTGCTTTGAAAATTGGAGTTTCTTATGGGCAACTGTTTTATGCCGATCTTTATTTCAGCGGTTTACGCGTTGCTAAGGTTGCTGCAAGTCGAAAACTTAAGATGTCTGCTATGTGCTTATGCGTGCAGTACACACCTAACCAAAGCGTTCATTCACCTTCGCGTTACGCTTAAGACGGGCGTTTTATGTATGCGTTAAGACAAGCGATCAGTGTCGCTGTTACAAATTGCTGCAGTCACTGCTTTTGTTATAATCTTTTTCACTGTAGGAGAGAGAGCTCAGTTCGCATGAAAATCAATCGAGTTTCTTTTTCTAGATGTCTGCTAAGATGGCGAAGTCGTTTTTTTCGAAACATGTCTTCCTTATTTCTCACAGTTGGGCCTGCTTGAATGCTTCTATTGTTATCTGTCTGCATTGATCTCCAAATCGTCCTTCGACGTTTTTTCCCATTCTCGTCTCACGATTCCATGCACAAATTCACTTTTTCTGGGTTCGGCATGCGGCCCCTTAACAGTATATTAGCAATTCTTGCCAACGTATGTCAGAGTGTGAAATTCGATAACACAGCAATCAAGAACGGAAGCTATCATAATTCGTCCTATACGATTATAGCAGATTTAGTCATATACCCATTATAGTTTACTTTAAATTACTCTTATGCCCTAAAATATTAAAATACAGCTTGACTTAAATTGCCCTTAGACTCTAAAAAATTGATCTATCTGTTTAACTTAATTTACTGTGCACTGTGAAATAATTTACTGTGAAATTTACTGTGAAACTGGAACTGCTGCCATATTTCTCAAGTTTCACCGTAAATGTGCATTATTTTGAAATTCAGTTGAAAATCAAAATGCTAGTAAATGATTGAGGAGGTATAATGCAGCGTTGACCCTAAACTTTACTCGGCAAAAAAACTGAAGGACTTGAGAATGCAATGAAATGTAAGAATAACAGACGTCCAGATCGTCGGGAGTATTTTAATTTGGAGACGTTTTCTGTTCCATAAGAAAGGATTGACCGCAGACGATTTGTTTATGTGACACAGTTTTTTGAAAACTGCATTCAAAAAAAAAACCTGCGAGAGGGTTAAGTGCCAAAAAGTGGCCTCGTTGTACCACAAAAGAAGCTCACTAAAAAAAAACTGGCGCACACTTCTTGAGAATTTCGCACAGAATTTCGTAAAAAGTGTCCTCAGCGTCCGATACACTTTGCATAAAAGCATTTGAAAAAAAAAGCACTCGAACGTTTTGAACAAATTGAAGTTTCTTATTTGTTTCTATTGATAGGAGGGAGTTTTATCTATTGATAGGAGGGATGGAAATTTGGGAGGTGAGAAAAGCTACAGAATTTGGTTGTTGTTGATATCCTGACTTTGAGAGGTGGAGGATATATGGGGTGGGATATGGGAAAGGGAGGATAGAACTATAGAAAGCAGCGACAGAAGAAAAATGATTGTTCCTGAACCAGTATTGAGGAGCGCAGACGTATGACGACCGAATCAAAAGCTATAATTGATATTAATTTGTGGGTTTCTGATTTGCGAAGATTCATATGTTAATTTTTTGCTGCTTTATCATAAAATTTTAACGGTCTTCTAAACGGCGAGTTAAGTAGTTGTAATATTTCTCGTTTTCGGATTTCTTATCGGAGAATTTCCTCTTCGCATAAAGCTTTATCACTTCTGATCATCATTGGAATGAAATTTTGTAGATATATTTTTGCAACAGATTCTTCTAGCGTTTTTCTTACTGAGCAAGATATTCCATCTTCTAGCAAACTACATGTGCTTTAGAACTTCCTCAAATTATTTACTAACATTACACTTGTAAGTGGCATTTTGGCGACAAACTCCACTAACCGCTAATGAATCATCGTTTTATTCATGTGGAAATCAGAATTTTTGAAAATAAATAAACGGGCTTTCTTAGTTAGTCTAGCTTAAATCGGACATTCGTATGAACCATGTATTTCTTCCACAAGAAAAAAGAAGGTCTACGTGCTGAGTCATCTGGAAGCGAAACACCTTGCAAAAGTGCATCTAGAATTCCTTAAGCAAGTCGCGAGACGTTATCCGTACGCCCCTTTCTATGCGTTTTCGGTCTGCGTTATTCACCTCTCAGATTCATGACAATGAGTAAAAGTTATTTTAGTTTTTCGGTCTCACGAAATCATTTTGAAAAGCCGTGCTACTTTAAACACTCTCTCACTCTCTTCCATTCTCTCTCTCTCTCTCTCTCTCTCTCTCTCTCTCTCATCGCTGTTCCTATCAACGCCAAAGTGTGGGCATAAAACCTTGATGGTGCGGTGTCTGTGCAAAATGTCGCGATTTTAACTTCATGCTCGTAAGCGCTTTTTTTTAGCTCCCAAAGAAGTGTACTGTATGGACCATTGCTTATACATATATTATCCCTTACTAGAAGGTCCGAGGGATAGGGAAGAGTTCAGGGTGAATTTGTAGTTATAAAAAGTCGTAATTATGAAAAGGACATTTTTTAGTCACCTATGAAGCATTACCTTTGTGCGCACAGTGATATGCAGGTAAAGCAAACATCATTTACATTAGCTCACCCTTCTACTTTCCACACGTTTACACTAAATCTTTTCTTTGGGAAATTATTCTTTACGATCTTAATGTGCTCTAATATTATGTATTCTGAGTGTGGGGAAAAAATCAATAAATCGATAGGACGTAAAACATGGATTAAACTGAGCGTGTTTGATCGACGACTCGCTATGACATTATGTCAGTTTTGATGCAGTGATCCGAAACAGTGTGTTCAACAGCTTTTTTCTTTCTTTTTTTTTAAACGCAATACGTCGTTGTATATCAACTCACCTTCTCGAAACGCTTGCTTAAATCTGCCGACGGCTATGTTGTGCGGGGTATGGCAGTAGAGCGTGGATTGTCGAATGTGTTGGCGCGTACGCTCTAAACAATATTGCGTGATCGCTGAGGCACACTGCATTGTTGAACGTTATAGGCACATGATCGGCGCATATGTGTCCACGAGCATGCAACCCATAATGACGTTAACTCATCGCTTGTTTTCAACCATCGAACCATACGCAGCCGTATCGAATGCAACCTCGATTTCACGGGATGTGGTTGGTGATTGCAGGCGAAACAAGCAATGAGGGTTGCTGCGCTTTCCCCAGCCCTCTCCCCATTCTTACCCCCCTCCCCTCCCCACTCCTTTAAAATTACGAAATTTGCCTTTGCTCTTTTTTCCGCTTATCTCTACGTGTGACTTTCGACTGTGAATCATGTGTATCACCTATGCGGTGTACAGATCTCCTCCTATGCGACCAATAATATGTGCATAGTAATATGTACACACTTCATGTTTAATGTACATGTCTACAAACATTTTTTGCTCAACCGGCAATCAAACAGTTGTTCTTGGCAAACACGGCAAAGCGCTGGCAATCAGGTGTATCGATCACGGGATCGGAAGTGCTGTCGCTGTTAACAACTATTTTTCCGAAATTTTCGTTTTTTCCTAAAATTTTCCATCCCTTCTCCAGAAATTCACATTCGGTGTTCTGTTCTCGGCAAGCTATGGTTGGTAATCTTTTATTATCTTGTGAGCTCAAATTTTGGTATAAAAAATTAAAGCTTATAACAACTGTTTCTCTCACTTACCTTTCTCACCTAATGATTTTACATGCATGATAGCTCATTCAGAAATTTATAAATTTTTCCCAAACTTGGTTTAGGTGGACCTCGCAGTGTGCATTGATTGTACGCCTTGAACCAAAACTTTTGGGCAAATAAAGAGACATGCATGTCTAAACATCGCAGTCGATACTATCTTTATACATACACACATCGATATAATGGGTATACCTTTTCGTTAAGGAGAAACGGGCTTAAAAAAGAACATAAGCAGGCCATAATATCTATAATATCTTCGATTTGGCGTCGCCTTCTATTATTTTCGCCATCTTGAATCTTAAACTAGGGAGTATTTTGCTTTATAGATTACTCGTTGATTTCAGAATATAGTTCTCGCATAAGTGATTTATTATTAGCTCAATCAAATGTGCGTTTCTCATTTCATATTTTAATCACTAATTAACGGCTGCAAAATTTTCTCATTTCAATCGATAAACGCTGTTTGTTTTCTTGCGGTACGCAAAAATGACAAGTCTAATTTCATCGACATAATTTTGCTACAACTTTATAACCATAAATTTTCATTTCTAATATCAAAATGTAAACTTTCCATCAAGAAAAAGTCTCTAGCTTACATATGGAACGAAATAAGTTGAAAAAAAATTTTTGGAAAAAATCGGGAAGAATCAAAAATTGGAAAGTGATGATCGAAAAGAACTTCTATGATCTTGGCGACCGGAAATCGAGAAACGACGGCGTAACAACTTGATGAAAGCTTAACACAAACGACCTTTATGCAGCTCTCCGAATGAGTAGTACCATGAAGTATAGCATTTTATTTGATGAGTTTGGTCAAAAAGAAAAAATTAACGTATGGTGGGCATAATTTCTTTAAAAAAATGAAATAAAATCGATGTGAGAGCAGCAGCAATTCGCTCTTTGCCATCAGAGGTGAAATGAGTGATTTTGGTTAAGAAGCTCTTTGAAATGAATGAGAATTTTTGTTATATGCAATCGTAAAGCACCTAACATTGATGCTCAACCCTTTTTCAGGTTGTTTTATTCAATAGTGCTTAGTCGGTTGCAATGATACAAGAAGAACATTAAATGATCACTTAACCAGACCGTTATTTACAAGGATAAATAAAATTTAAGCGTTTCGAAGCTGAATCAGGGCTCATAGACCGCTATGAATTTTTTTTTTCCAGTGAAGACTTTGCTTGTTCTTAGAGGTCAAAGATCAAATTCGCTTCAAATCAGGCAAATAGGAAGACATTCAATCACAGTAACGCATATTCGTAAACTATACAGGAGCATGTCATCGTTAGCGCTGAGCTGTATTTAAAAAATCGTTCAACTCAAATAGTTCAACCCTATCTGGTTGCTAATATCACATTCGAGAGTTTATCAAGCAATGAAGATTTTGAAATCCATGATCATCTGGTGAAAAGTACCTGGTGAACTTCATATAACGGGACGTTTGCAGCTTTCTCGTGAGCGAAAAAAAATTGGTGAAGGTTCAGTACAAAGATGTTGGCCATTTTCTCCCCTATATCGACTTATTTTTTTGGCATGACACTTTATAGTATATATTGGGAAGAAGAGGGGTGAAGAAGGAGGGACCTATGTACTATGAGAGATTGACTATTTTTTGCTTGTGCAATATTATGGATAGCGCAAAGAATAGCCATGCGTGAGAGTGGCGTTGCTCTGAAAGTGAGAGTAGCGGACTAGGTCAAAGGTGAAAGCCTATTCGAAATAATACCGTATATGTATATAGGCCGTGGAAAAGAACCGAGATTATATTTATTGTACACATATACTGTTATAAGTTGTAAATTGTTGTTGCTAAGAGGCCGTTGGAGTAATGTCGAGTTTTTGAGGTGCTCCTCGAACTAACGTTGCGTCATCGCTCGTGTCGGCACGCCATAAACGGACACATTCAAATGCAATCGCAATATCTCACCTCTAACAAATAATAACTTCGCACAATCGCACAATGTACAACGACAATGCGCAATACTCCTCAGCCTACACCACGGCACACTTGACGCCGATCTCATGCATACTTCCATCGCTATCGTTCATGTGCACGTTACTGGAACTACTATAAAACGCCAATAATAGTATATAATCTTCAGTAAAGCTCACATCCCTGACTTCCGCATTCAATAGAGGCAATCTTCAATAAGCGCCTTTTCCTCTCATCCTTCCAGTCCAGTAATCGAAGATAGCTGCGCTTCTGAGGTCTAACTACTTTGCGAAAACGAACATACATACTTCGATGAGTTGAAGACTGCTTTTCTATGCTTGGAAACATGTTACAAACTGTTTTGAAATCTTGGCTAAATTCCTTCAAGAATGAGCAAACTGCACGCTGTGCGTTTCTATTGAGATTTATGTTTAACCAGGAGGTCAGATTGATCGCATTGATATTTACACAAATTTCCGCCTTAAAGTTTTGGCTGTCATGGGCTGAAAGTGGCAAAATAGTAAGCTTTTAAAGGCATCACAGAAACTTTTCAAGTGGAACGCTATATTTTGCACTCATTCAGATACCTTCATCAATTTCCACTCGCACAATCTTATGCATGCGCCTCCTTCATTTGAAATTTAGAGCAATTTTCCGCCAAGATGGCAAAGAGACATCGTAAGCCAAAATGGGCAGTTTTGTTTTGAGTCATTTCAAACAGCAAATAAACCTTTCCATCTAAGAATCTATTAAAGAAGTTCAAAAAGAAACTCATATTTATACAAGAATATCCAGTTTTTTTTTTGAATTAGTATTTATAGATAGTTGCAAATTCGGTATTCTCGTTCGCACGTAACTCAACAAATATTCCTCAAAGGCTTCAGCGCACATTGCTTCGACATTTCTGACATCAATCCACTAAGATATAAGGCTCATTGAGAACAAACATGTTGATATGCAAATGAACTGAACATTCTCATAAATAAACGGATATTTTTTAAATAGCGATCAAAACTAATACAAAACAAAATACTTGAGAATGATCGAGAGGGAATATGAGCCGCATATGGCCATTTTTTGAGGAGAAAAACTTCATGCAAACAAGCGGCAAATCATTTCTCTCTTATGAATTTCTCACTGTAAAAAAATGGAAAAAATGGTGACTAACAGGAATATGGCTTGATTTACAAAGGCCTAAAAAATTTTTTAATATTTACCATATACGACATATCACTTGTGATATGAAAATTCATTATCTTTTGACTGCATTGAAATGAATCATTCGGTAGACATGAAAATTCACTGAAATGAAATGAAATAAAATTATTAAGAGAAAACATGCACATTCTGGAGATATGGTCGAGAAGACATTTTGCAGAAATAACAAACAGTGAAAACAAAGCTTATTCGAGTTAAGTGAATTGCGTGTTAATTTTGGATCATCAAACAACACATATTCATTACTATTGTGGTATGCGATGCCATAATGAATGCTAAACTGTTTGATTAAGAAGTCAAATAAAAGAGGAGGAAAAAAACATCGATATAATGCTTCCGTGAGAAAAGCGCTGCATTGTTGGTGATATGCTAACAATGCAGCACTTATTCAGGCTAAAAACATTATGTGGAAAGCAATTGCAAAAACAGATTCAAATCATGCTTCTTGATGTTGTGTGTGATTCAGGCATCAACTGCTTTCTTGCGGCATTTGCCTATTGAAAAGTGAGAAGTCAACTTCGATGTTTGTCGATTTAAAAAAAAATGATATTGTAGATAGGCGCAGTGCTACAGTATGCTTCGGTTACGGTAGTTCGTGAAAAAAGAAACTGAAAAAAAAGAGCATCATGATCATTTGAGAGAAATTTTCTAATAAGCGTAAATAGTAAAGTCGAGCATTTCGAGCGCTTAACAAAAAGTACTTCAGCGATCAGACCAACATATGAAACGCACTTTATGTTCGCATTCAAGGTCGCGTCCAAAAAAAATAATTAAGAACTTTTTGATTGAATTTGAACATGGAAGCGTGTATGAGGCCGTAAAAGTGTGATCTGAAACGCATTGCCAGTACAGGAGGCAGTAGAAAGTTATCAGCGTTGATCCGGTGTGTCACTTCACTTTTGAACGTCACAATAACAATGGCCATAAAATCAAAAAAGAAAAAAAAACTCTCAGCAGTCGTCTCGTTCGAAACGTGGCTACTTTGACAAAATCTTTTCATTAATGGAAAGAGGCGCTTTAAAATTTAATCGTCTAATCTGCGATCAGCAAAATGCAGAAGGTGGTGAAGAGACGAATAAAATAATCACTGATTCATTTTTTTGGCCAGTATTATTCTTAAGGTGTCGATTTAAGGTATCGACTATATCGGCTCTTATAGGATGAGCTTCTTACGAGGTGATCGCAAATGCACACAATGAAAGAGTTTTGTTTATAACTTTTGACATCTTTGCAACGGTACAATTCACAAACCAATTCGCGATCTGATCACAAAAATAATACGACAGAAGCAGTGATACAAACACACTGAAACGAAAATTCAATCGCTATTAATAATAGCTGGTTTGGGTTTATGTTTAGCGGACATTTTGCAGCAGGGTTCTCGAACCGAAAAAATCTATCAAGCTCAATTATGAAGCAAAGAATTCTTGAATAAAAATTTTAATTTGCTATTTTGTAATTACCTAACAAATACTTAAGAAGCCAACCATTGCAGTGCAAAATTTATCATCATGTAAAAAATTCCTCATTTTGATTGGTCTTTTAAACAAAATGATAATTTAGTTTTTGTTGCGAGTATTCTTTGTCCGATATCATAAGGTCTGATTATCGGGTTAAAATAAGTGGAGAAAATTGCTCGTTTTGATCGCTTTTCGCGTCAACCATAGTTTATCCGGTTCAATTCGATTCGTGAATGCAAGAATAATAAGAATGAATACTAATGTATATTTGGAGGAGGAGGCGGGGTAGGGGGGACGAACTCATTGATTGTATGTCTATAAAGAATTACCGCCTATTGCGAAATTATGCAGTGGACCTTCCAATTCATGTCCGTATGGCTGCAACATTTCAACTCATCACAGGAAGAATTTTATTTCAAGATGAGACTGAGTTTGGAGAAGAATTTGTGGTGGAGGATCTCCAAAAGAGTAACTCACTTCGAGGGAGATCGAATTTAAACAGCGTTTGTTTCCAGAATTTGCCCCAACAGAGAACTGAATAAATCCCAGGAGGGATATGTGAACAGGGAGAAGGGGGGAAGGTGGAGAGGGTGGGGAACGAGAGGGAGGGTAGGACGGAAATCGTATTGAGGGCGTTGAATTCGAGATTTAACAGCTCAGTCAAATTATACAATGTACGTTCCAAATTTTTAATCTCAATTATGAGATCTGTCATACGATTCCATTCTAAAGCTGTTGCTTCTAAAAATTTTCATTCAGCGTTAAATTCTATATAAGACAACAAAGCTGCGAAAATAATCGTTTGCGCTAAGAGGGATATAAAGCTGTAAATGATTACTGGGAAACTGGGAGGTCAAAAATATGATATAACATAGCAGTTCGACAACGATCGGCAGTTTATGGTTAAAAAGAACGGAGGTAGCTTACGTCGTCGAGAACTGTGCTTTCTTGCAACTGTACCGGGTACGGCGCATGGAGGGAGGGAGGATCAGGGGTGATAATGATGAATGAGTATGTGAGGCTCATGCAAGAACACCAAATCACTTTTGTAGTTTTCATAAGGAAGCGTATTGCGCATTACTATGGACCATTTCATAACATATCCTATCTTGGAACATAAATTCAAAACACTTATCATTATCAATCAGTCTACTATCAAAACACTTATCATTATCAATTAGTGTACTATTGCTTCTAATGCTCAGCGTTCTATTTCATTTTTATTAATTATAACTTCTTTGGACTATTTTGTGAAAAATAAAACGCCATGGAAATGTTTATGAAAATCTGTTTTCATGAACAAGGTCGTAAAAATGATTTTTTTTTCTTATTAAACGTGGAAATCGTCATTTCTGGGCTGTTCATCCGAAATTTTAAAGCCATATACTGCAGTGAGGAGAACTGAATGGAAATATACCGTAGCATTTCGAGCTCAGTTACCCGCCATCTGCGCTTCCCCCCCCCCGCTCTTTCTCGCTCGTTCTTGCTCAATTTTGCAGCTCCCTTGCAATGAACCTGAACCGTTTTCGGTATAAAATCCTCAGCATACTGCGTTCACTCTCAAATGCACCACTCTTTCACCCCTTGCAGACATCACTTCACACAAATCCACTCATGTCCTTTGCTCTCGTGGATTGAGATGCTATACGCAAAGCAGTGAACATTTTAAAGCTTTTATGCGCTTTTCACCATAGAGGAAGCGCACTGCCAGTTAGCCATTTCTGTGTGTGAATGTTTGCGTGTCACATTTTCTGCCCATGTTTGACGAAAAGAACAAGCCACAGCGATAAGACACAGTCAGCTATCATTTGATATGGCCTTGCGAGGGTTTTCAAACAAAGTTTTGGGCACCATTCATACACTTTTGGGTGAAATGTGGCGCATGCAAAAAAAAATTTAAGTGGAAATTAAGCTTTGAAATGCTCGTCACTGATCTCATTTCCAAGAACGAAATTTTGCGCTCATCTGATGCGTAAGGTGAGCTAAATGGTGAGGTAAACGAATTTAAGGATACGAAAAAGAAAATTCTATGAAGTCGAACATGAAGATTGCAGAAAAATATGGGATAACGAAATGTACGATCCCAGGAGAAAATCCCAGGGAGTTGGCGTGAAGATCCCAGGAAAAAAAAACGAATATCTAGTGAATAAATCAATCCACTATCACTGTTTCGCAGATCGCGCCACATGAAACTGTTTGAAGGTGCGAGTACGAGAAAAATACTGAGGCCTCTAGCTAAACACCGTCCACTTGGTTTACAGACATGAACGGGAGCGTTGTGAACCAAAGTTTTGAAAAGACACATAATGGCAGGTTGTGACCGCTTCTTTACTTGTTGCCCTATTGTACGATTGCAAGATGGCATCCGAACGTCTTCGATGCAGTTTTGCGCTGCCCAATTTTCATACGTTTTCTAATTAAACCGCATTGCCCGAATGCAAGTGGATGATTGCGATTTGGATTCTCCTCGTTAAAGCGATGATATGATAACGATAACGATAATGCAAATATGATAACGATAATAAAAGTACTTCTGAAGAATTTGTACTGTAAAAATTGTCCTCCAAAATTACACCAAGAAATAAAGAAAAGTCGATTGTGAGATATAATTCTTTGCTCGCCGATTGCTTAAGGGGCTTCTATTAAAAAAAAACTTTTGACTTACCCTGATTAGAAAGTATTTTGTAACAAATCGATAGCATCATTGAACCACACTTGATTGCATCCTTTCGGCAGCGCTTTCTTTGAGCGATTCGCAACTGTTTAAAGGGGGGTAAATATTTAAAAAATATCCACTAATAAAATTCTAATGTATAGGAACGTAGCGTATAGAGGATGATATAAACTTAGGTTGCCTAACACATGAAATAATTAAGTATAAATTAAGTGCAAAGGCACAAAGCAACTTTGATACGAATCCATGCAAATCGTCTAGTCAAAAATTTAGTATGAGTAGTAGTTAGCTGTCTGTCTTGTCAGCAATCGATGAAAGCCGTATTTTTTTCTAAACGAAAAATGCACCAAAGCTTGCCGCTTTTTGTAGCACCAAGCCTTTGTAGCACCATTACGAAGGCGCGTAACGACACTTTTACAGATGTGTGTGTATACGTGGTCAGCGGTGCTTTGGTCAATGGGGTACATTACGGTAGATGTGCTAACAACAACATGAATAACCGATTCAAGGAAAGAGAGGAAGAAGAGACGATATGCTATAAAAAGCAATCTATTGTCTTCTCAAACAAAAAAAAATTTCATTTCATAAACGAATCGTTTTGGCGAAAACTTGCCGATCTCCCTGGAAAAATGTACTGATTTCGACGCGACTTTAGAAGAAACTGTCGAATTCTAATCAAATCGATTCACTTAACTAATGGTGCGCAAAAAACTTCCTTTGTTCAACTTTATCAGAATTCTGTGTGACCTCTTTCTTTCCCAGAATATTAGCATCCTGATAACGCCCCTATCAATTTGGCGAAGAATTCAGATGCTTAGGCAGATTTCACTTTATGGCACTCTAAAGTTCGCACAAGAAGTGTGATTTTCCCTCTCCATCTCTTCTCTTTATCTTACTCGCTTAATCGCATGAAGAGCACAATGTAATCTTCGCTCGGCCATAAGTATTAAAGGAAGTACCTAAATAGCGACTTCTCTTGAAATCATGAATAATGCCAATAATAATACTCGCACTTATCACCGGATACTCAAAAATGTGTGTTTGAGTGAATGTGAACATTTATACAAGATAAACATGCTTTGTGGAAAAGCTAGCCACCTCTTCGAATATTCCCTCCCCCTCTAGAAAACCACAGCCTTGTCCTCGGAGCTTTATTCATAGAATTACAATATCTAATGCTTAAAGCAGAAATTGCTTTTCATCCCTCTGCAAGCACAACGGTAGCCACTGTGGACAACTTTGGCGAACGAATCTCAAGATGCGTGCTTCATTGATATTTAAATGAAGTACTGCAAGTTTATTTACGCAAACCAAAGCGTTCGCCGCTTCATTTCGCTTCCAAAGACCACATCGATTGCGTCAAAGAGATGGACAGCTAGGGATAGCAAGAAAGAAACGATAAACGCCGAAAAGCGCCGATTAGCTGCACCTGGAGTGAAACGTCAATCATTTGAACAAGGATTCACAAAAACATGTAGACTACCAATAGGGGTGTTGTTTGGGTGCCGTTCTCTTCTTTGCTTTTCGTGATCGCCTATCGTCATTTCGAGGGGATTTTCTCGCTTCTATTTTGATGCTTCGTCGACTTTTATGAACCGATACGTGGATCACAACTCATTGCAATACAAAGAGCAGCTTGCAAACAAAAGCTTGACGTGTGCACTACTGATACTGCCATTATTCTCTTTAACGCCGACATGAATCAAGCTTATATGTGTTATTTTGGAATCGAGACTCTTCGTTGTTGTTATGAATCAACAGCTGCAATGAAACGATTTCCATTGCGAATGTCCTAATTTCTTTGGGCAATCGCAGTGTGCATTAAGGTAAACTTTCTATCGTTCATTCGGATAAGACCGAAACGTTGTTCACGATATCGTACGTCTACTACGCATCCTCACTCTTACCATGTCCGACTCCTCAGTAATCAGTCAAATCAGTAATTTTTTCTCTTAATAAGAAAGAGGAAGTTGTTGGGGTGAATAGAAGGGTGATGTTATTGTACGAGAGGGGTTATTGACGCACCTTACAAGGCGCAGGTGGCAAAACGCAAAAACGCTCTCGACGCAATAGATGTCAATGCGATTATGAGTGTTTAAGAAGAGGATAACTTAGCGCAAACGTCAAACACATTCACTTCTTCGAGTGGTTCCCTTTAAGTGACCAAAAATGAAGTCATAAATAGCTATTAAAACAGTCAATTCGAATGAGAACAAAGGAAAGAGAGGGGTTGTAGAAATGGAAGAGGGGATATTTTTGAAAAAAGACGAAAAAAACGCGCGAAGACATGTCTTTCGAAATTTTCGATTCAATCTTTTTTATGTCTCAGTTGTATGTATACAACTGAGCATCACTAAAAATTTCAGTTTAGCGCTCATAATTTCAGTCCAAAACCTGTGCGTTTTACTCGAAGCTTACCCGAAGCGGGAAGCGAACAGGAGAGGAAACAGCATTATAAGAAATTCCGAGAGGATGTTCGACAAACGTGATAAATATTGATGCGGATGAAGAAATGATTTTTAAAAAAATTTTGTTGAAAAAACTGCCACCTCACCTTACAACGATACATGGCCACGAATAAAGAAATTGATTTCATCAATACAAGTTGCATGAGCACACTGCGCAAAAACGAATCATGTAAAATAAATGAAACACAACAGAGTTCAATACGGAAGTACACATAATCAGTACAATTCAGCACTAAAGTACTTATATTTAGTACACAAGCACACATATCCAGTGCACAAGTATACATAGCCACTATGTATGACCACTGCCAGTGGAAAGTATAGTGGATCAGCCGGTCGTCGAACCCGGGTCCCTCGCTTGTCGGACGAGGATCCTAATCTCTGAACTACCACCCCATCTCCCAGCGCCTTGTGAAGATCGTTTTCCAGAAGTCACACACGGCAATAACAGTGGTGCGAGCCGCAACTAAAAACATAAGGCTCTCAACACCAAAAATTCTAACCATGTTCCATGCACATGGAGAATTATGTCAATCAGATTTAAAAACAACAGCTGACGGAATAATATTTTTAAATGAAAACGATACGCTTGCCTATCATCGGTCAGCAACTCAAACTGAAACGGTTTGCTAAAGTAAATATATATGCATTAGTGGCGCAAAGTGAGCAATAAAGAAAGCATTGTATGTTCAAGAATCGTGCATAATCTTTATGTGTACGCTTATAGGTTATGATTTGCCATCTCCGTTCAGGAACAACACAAACACCACGACCCGACTGTCATGTATCGCAATTAAAAATTACCACTCGCACATATTTGAGTTCCCGAATGAAAGATTTGTATGTTGTGGATGGGGTCCTATATGGGAAAGCAAAAGAATATGATGAGAACAATGTGAAAATTATGAACAATTTTTTTTTTGTGCTAAAAGCTGTTTTCAGCATTTTGCGATGATACAGTAACGTAGCATGCTGCAAACCTTAGATGGCTTATGAGTTCAGATCGGTTCGTATATAGGGTTTGCGCGAGGCCATTTGTGAATAATGTAACGGTGAGGAGAGGCAATATATTTAAACTGTCCATCCTCAACGTTTCATTATTCACATATGATCCTAAAAACCTAAATTTAACAGCTCCAGTTATCGCCCACCAACCATTAGCCTTTGGTTTTTACGACATGACCATCAACGCACAAGTGTATTCGCGCACATCTTGACCGTAACTTTGTAACAGAGTATTTGTTAAGCGGAGTAAATACATGACATATGAAACGTATATGGCGCACAAATCCACATTAACCTCACCTTTACAAATCCAGCATAAAAGAAGAATACAACAATAACGACCTATCACCATACCAATCATCTTTGGCTGACTATTGTGACCTCCACATATTTTAGGAAGATCTGAAAATTCTGTCATTGAAATCCTACTCATTGAACTCGTTAAGGTTTAAGAAATAACGATGGGAGGAGGAGCGGGAGGGGGTATGAGGAGTAGGGGGAGACAGCGGGAACGGCATTAAGTAGATCTGAAGGGCTGCTTGTCAGAAGGTGGCTTCAGAAGGAGTTCAAGTGAAAAATGATAGCATTTCCGAGCTCATTCGGGAAGGCACGTTTGCAGTTACGTAAGTGCGAATGCACAATCTTTTTTATGTCTCAGTTGTATGTATACAACTGAGCATCACTAAAAATTTCAGTTTAGCGCTCATAATTTCAGTCCAAAACCTGTGCGTTTTACTCGAAGCTTACCCGAAGCGGGAAGCGAACAGGAGAGGAAACAGCATTATAAGAAATTCCGAGAGGATGTTCGACAAACGTGATAAATATTGATGCGGATGAAGAAATGATTTTTAAAAAAATTTTGTTGAAAAAACTGCCACCTCACCTTACAACGATACATGGCCACGAATAAAGAAATTGATTTCATCAATACAAGTTGCATGAGCACACTGCGCAAAAACGAATCATGTAAAATAAATGAAACACAACAGAGTTCAATACGGAAGTACACATAATCAGTACAATTCAGCACTAAAGTACTTATATTTAGTACACAAGCACACATATCCAGTGCACAAGTATACATAGCCACTATGTATGACCACTGCCAGTGGAAAGTATAGTGGATCAGCCGGTCGTCGAACCCGGGTCCCTCGCTTGTCGGACGAGGATCCTAATCTCTGAACTACCACCCCATCTCCCAGCGCCTTGTGAAGATCGTTTTCCAGAAGTCACACACGGCAATAACAGTGGTGCGAGCCGCAACTAAAAACATAAGGCTCTCAACACCAAAAATTCTAACCATGTTCCATGCACATGGAGAATTATGTCAATCAGATTTAAAAACAACAGCTGACGGAATAATATTTTTAAATGAAATATGCAGATGAGTGAACCATAAAAAAAAGGAAATAATCAATTAATTTACAAGAAGTCAAGTATGCCCCAATTTCCGAACTTGGCTATTTATAAAAGTCGCTGTTCGAGCCGTTCAAACCGTAAACTGCATTAGAACGCTCACCTTCGCATGTGATGGAAATAAGAAACCGTGGTTTTTAAAGCTTTGCATCATTTGGCTACGAGACGCATCATTTTCGACTAGCACAATTCCGATCATGACTTCGCAATCTCTCATCATCAACTATATATTTCCTCACTTTCGCGGATTCAACGATCCGCAAAAACGATAAGCAAATAGACAACATCGCCCAAATTATGAAATGTATACAATTAGGGAGTGCATGATGACATTACATGAAATACGAAGAGATCTAAACAAGAAAACGATGCAAAAAAAGCGCTCATTGCAAACTGAAATTTCAGCGAACACATTCAAATTCCTAAAATTGCTAGTATTAGGCGGCAGCTCTTGATTATGGTAATTATCAACACCCTTTTGCAATCAAAAGGTGCCCCTGGTGAAATAGAAGCCAAATTCAATTATTTTACCGATGAATGATGACTCCTGCAAGTGTCACAATTGGAGAAAACAGCTAAGAATATTAGGAATCAGTGATTATCTCATCATAAAAACCATAATTCCAATATCAAAGAAGCCATCTAGTAATTCCAATTCTTTTGCGAGAAAAATGTGCTCACAGAATATGCAATCAGAGTTGCTATCATTGTGAACCACACGACGGTATCACTTCACTGAGACAGTTATTAAAATAAAAAAATAGTCACAACGATGACTGTCCTGCTGTAATAGCCGCCAGTGCCAGCACGGGAAAGCAAAGCAATATATAACCAAACTGCAAACACAGCTCGATGATGTTACGAACAAAATACAATAATTCGAGTTGACCTATAAGGACGAAATGAAACGCGCTATCCTAAATCTTCCTTCCTCCTCTATCGGTGAAAACCTTGGATTGGAATCCGTCCCTTTACGAACAATCGCTTCTCGTTTTTGCTAGCACACTATGTAGCCATTTAAACGGATCAACAGTACAAGTTACGAGGCGATAGACGTGACAGCAATGTTGGGTCCAGCCGAAATCAGGATTTCACCGTAGGGTTCATCCTGTCGCACGTCGATTGCTTGCCACTTCTTAAGCACAAGCAATGTATAGAACTTCTGAGCTGCTGTCTTGCGCGTTGAACCTTTCGTGAGAAGATCCGACAACGTGATCTGCAATGCCAATGTAATAACATCAGGAAAAACCTCGAAATTACTGCCTCAGTTAAACGGCTCCAACAATTTGCAATTCGTTCCTCTTCCTCTTAGCTGATATATTTCTAACCGTTACCCCTCTTCCCTTATTGTTCCCACTCCAAAGCACATTTCGAACTCCAGGAACAGAATCAAATGGCCTATCGAACATCTAATTATATCTTTCAATTAGAAGACTCCCTCGCACAACCGTCTGAAAAACGTACTCAGAACAGTGGAAATGTAAATAAACCTCCTCTGCTGCAGATGACTTGAGTTTTGTTGAGATCGAGTTGAGCACATTCTGCGTCCGCTTCGTCCACCTATGATCATCCTCTCCCTCCCCTGCACCTTCCTCCTCTTCTATCGCACGCTAAAACATAATGTTCACATTAGCAGCACGGTGATTTTACCCTTCCAACAAATGTTAGCTTATCCAAAGCTACGCTAGCTTAAAATGTCATCCAATGCTGTATTGGCCTAAGAATGCACTGAGTTAGCTGTTGTTCATCGGCGAAGCCCGAGGTGCCCCCGCACGTTTGCAGTTACGTAAGTGCGAATGCACAAGAAAAAATATAATATGTAGAGCACTACGGATACCTTATAGAAGCCCAACGCTGTCTTAGAATCTTCAGTTTTCCTTAAAATATCTACGTTTTCCTAGTTCAAGCACTTGCAATCATAATTTTTTGGCAGCGATTTTGCCAATTTGAGACAATGTGCATGAGAATAGAATCCACTCCTTTGAGCCTTGACAACCTCACTGATTAAGACTATGGCGTTCAAGGGAAGACGAATAAAATCGGGAACCTTGAAAACGCTCTCTTCGCTGCATTTAAAGGAATCCTGCGAGGAATAGGATTCATTATGAAACGATATGCTATAAAAAGCAATCTATTGTCTTCTGAAACAAAAAAAAAATTTCATTTCATAAACGAATTGGAAAATTCTCATTGGAATGCAGTAGCCATGAGTACTGCTTCTGGCGGAACTAGACGTCAATCCGGAAGCTAACAGGTATTCAGCGCTCTGGTCTAACTGATAACATCAACCAAAAACTATTAAGACCATTCTCAGAATTTCAATGGAGCAAAAAGATGGTAACTGCTGGATAGCCGCAAGTCAGAAGCTCACATTCAAATGCGACCGCATCACGTATGAGAACAGCCAAACAGTGCGAATTCCTGAAATTTTCGAGCAAGCAAATGTAACTCCCCAAAATTCGACGATCTGAGGCACATATACGTATGGTTTCCTCTTCAGGTAGCAAGTGAACTCCACACATGGACAGACAGCCCTCTCCCTAATTCTGCGCTCCTAGTTTCAGATGACAAGGTACTGGTGGGAATTTTGCAGTCACCGGAAGCAGCCATGCACATGCTCAGGGCCAATTCGCGACAAGCCAACCACAGCCAGCACCCCTCCTCTCTAGTTATTCAGGAATGACTAAGATATGCAGCAAAAAAACAAACTTCTGCTCGGCTCCTTCTTTCTTTCCTTTTGTCGACAGCACTTGCTTCTTTTGCAGTAGTTTCGAGTGCAGTTTCCTCTGCGATAGCTTGTGGTTCCTCTTCCGCGATTGGTTCCATCCCCATTGGTGAACCCATTGGTGATAAACCGCCACCACCAAGATCTTCAAAATCGTCCATACGATCGTCCTAAATTTAGGCCCGATCGCAATATCAGCAGTTGAATGAAACAGATATGAAAAAAAAAACAATGAAACGTAGACTGCACATATTATTTTAGTACTCCTCTTCATTGCCATCCACCAACACAACGAAAACGGGCGGTTCTGAGAGCATCACGGATATACCCGAAGCGATTTTCAGGGAACAAAAACATCGCCCATAGAATATGCAATGTGTTTTGGAAGAAAGCGCGACGTGAGAAAGACTCTTCGCAAGCGATTTCAGGCATAAACACCCCTTATGAGCACTGTATAATAAGGCTCACCATTGCAGGGGGCGCAAAGCGGCCAGTGATCCTTCATATGTGCCTTATCATACGAACCACGTGTCATGGTCCACTGCAGGAGGCGGACAACAAAAATCAAGAGCCGTTCTTCTTCTAATCCTTCAAAACAGGGCCTTGTGAACAAACTAACGACAAAAATACCATAAATCCAGACACGATGCTTCCTTCTGGCTCGATACCCTCCTCGACGCTTTCAACCATTTCGAGATCACGACGAATTTCATCTCCGCTGACCGCTCCAGCGTTGCGAGCTCTGAGTACTAGATGGGAGCGATAGACCTGAATGCAGCGATCGATTCAAAATCCATCATAGTATTATCATTTTAAAAAATGGATATAAAACGGTTTAATCTAATGCGAGTGTGACCAACTCCAAGTCAACGACGATCTTACCCAACCTAAATCTGATAACAACACAAAACAAGAAGGGAAAACGCAAATGGTAAACAATTTTTTACACAGTCTGAAATATAACGATTCAGGTCATGAAAACCTCCTCTACGTTTGCTTCAAAAGACAATCTTTCGAAATTAATTTCTTCGAAAACTTTTATTTTGTCACTGGAAAAAACACAAAATACACTTAGCGTTTTATGGTATAATTTTTTGTTTCATCATGATTCCAAATTTTCCTCAGCTCTTCTCCATCATACAGAGACTGCTAATAATCGATTACGCCAATGACTGGAAATATGAGCAAGACGAGAAAGTAAAAGGAAATCTGAATAAACGAATCTCTGAAACAAACCTTAAGAAGTGATGGTGCACGAAGTGAAGCGCAGCCGGGGTTGTTGAAAAGACGCTCTACGTTACCACTTTCTTTCAGACGCATCAGTTTCTTGGTAGGTGGAGCCAGATCAAGTGTTTGAAGTGTATCTCTAAAACAACATTCAACCATTACCATCACCTTGATCACAGTCGCAACTACGACTAAGGCGACGCTATTCGAGTGAGCTAAACAATGAATAATGAAAAGATTAAAATGCTTGCTGAATTTACTAGCAGTTGCACAAATACATTAAAACACTGCCACTTGCGATTACGCAATTCGCGGCTCCGTTGCACCGGTTTAGAACGTCCGCTGAGAACTCGCCTCAAACTTCTTCGATGTTCCCTTCCTTGTATTAGGATATCCCCAAGTTTGCACTCAATATACCTTTTACATCATGAACTACGTCCTAGTTAAAAATTTCTTACCAGAATATACTAATCACACAT
Organism: Toxocara canis; assembly: GCA_000803305.1. Taxonomy (NCBI): domain Eukaryota; kingdom Metazoa; phylum Nematoda; class Chromadorea; order Rhabditida; family Toxocaridae; genus Toxocara; species Toxocara canis. The sequence continues at coordinate 81,483 of JPKZ01001797.1, forward strand.
AAAAGTTATAACAGAGAAGCAAATGCCATCCTGAACCGATCGAAGTGTCACAAATATTCCATTTCCAATCATAGCCAATCAAACAATAGCTGTTCCAAGGTTTGTATTCCTTATAACAAAGGATCGCTCGTACTTTCATTTCACAAACCTACTGAATAAACCTTAAAAGCTCTTCGAGAAAAAACCTCTAACCTTTCATTGCCAGTATCACCGATACACGTACGAAAACGTAATATTAGTTCGTCCGAAAATACCACGATCAAAAAAAAAATTACCTGTAGTCGGCCATGTTTGCCTTCATTTCATCACCGGAAATGTTCTTTTGCTCGTCAATAATAAGTCTTCGTTTTCGCTTTGGTTTAGCCTTTTCCATTCCGGCCATTGCCATCGCCGTGGCATCCAGCGGTTCAAGCGCAAAGCTTTCGTTCATCAAAGCACCTGATATCAAAAACGCAATCGCAGAATATACGCTTTTTTTTTTCGCATTTCGCATTGAGCTACCAGATCATGATTACTAATGCACGCTTCACCTTACCACCTCTACATTCCGAGACCACAGCTTACAGCCGCATTGGCATTGCGACCTCGTTTTCTTTTTTTCTTTCCCTCCCCCTTCTTATTTCACTATTTTTCGTCTTTCCCCAATCGACTGCGACCTTAACCTGAAACCGGGCTGCCGCAGGCGACAATACCTCCCCAACTGCCGGTGGTGTGGGAAAGCGTGCTCATGTGTGCTTGGCAGAAAACACGAATCGAACGCTCCAAATGGATGAATTATCTGCACTTTAAAAAGGAAATATTGAAAAACCAACCAGTGACGGAAGGTGTGACGCCAATACCCGGGATAACACCAACGCCCATCTCCTCACTCTCCATTGGAACTTCCTGTTCAGCGCCTGGTGCCTCCATCGCATCGATACCTTTTGCCAATTCTGTCTCGTTGAACAATACCTCTGAAAGGTATACAACTCACATCAAATGACAAGTGATATAGCTGCGCCAAATTGTTAAATAGAAACTACAGCAACTGATAAAAACTCCAGTTACTGCTTTCAAACAGTGATCAATGAAAAAAGACATCGTCGAAAATGTAGTAGAAAGAGGTAAAAGAACGGAGTGTACGTCACAGAGATTTTAACAGATAAATCATTATCGACAAATAAGGCAATATGTCTGGAACGTTCCTATTATACAAGTATTTCATTCTTATAATGCTCGCCTGCATTGCCTCAAACAGATCCTTAATGAACGACAAAGAGTGCTTCTCAAAAAGGGCAAAGTTCAGAGTGAGATCGCTCGAAAAAAACATCTACATCAATATGGCTTTAAAAAAAGAAGGTAAGCAAAACAGACCTGAGTGCGTAAAAGAGCAGAAGACTCGCACCCAGTCATGTCCGCCTGAAATTTATCGTTTAAACGATCTTCAAAAACTCACCATCAAGCATTCCTTCGGCCCCAAAGTCGCCGAAATCTTCATCAGGCTCAGGCATGCCCAGATGATCACCAAGATCAATATCGACGTGTCTTCCAGTGAACTCATCTGCTTTAGATGTCGTCAAAGACGGTTCCAAGGTGGTTGCTGCCGAAACATCGAGATGATCCATTACCTCTGAAACTCGCTCTCGACCCGCCTCTACCTCATCACCGAAGAAGCCGATGGAATTCTCACCAAAATCATCGCCCTAAAATCTCATTATTCGCCCAAAATAAACAGTATTCTTGTTCCATTTTCATCACGACCGAGGCATTTGATTAAAATCACAATGCGCTATAATGTAAAGTCCACAATGAAAAATTGAACATGCTAGGAATGCTCTGCGACTCACAAAAAAAAAACCCCAAACACTTCGACAATATTTTCATTGCACTATAATAAAATCAAATACATTGATTTTATCAAATACCTAATATTCAAATACTCTGGCAGTACTTGTATGATCTTATCTGGCTCTCCAGATCATCCGCGTGATGAAAATTATGGTAGAAGACCGAAAAAATAACAGCAAGTGGGATGATCATAACAGCTCATCAGTAAATGTTAAAAATCGAAAGTGAAAACAGATCTCAAGTTCTGATTCCGCTTGCCGATACAGTCTTTGTTTTCTAAAACTATGAATCAAAAAAAAAAAAAAAAATTCACTCGACGAGGAGAATATTTTCGTCATACAATAAAGACATGCGTAAATGTCTTAGAAATTATGCGTATCCGCGAATATCAGTTCTTGTACGATATTCGATAAAAGCTATTTTAAACAAACTGAGTTTACTAAACGACTAACCCCAAATTCACCACCAAATGGCATCTCGGTTGACTCAGGAATGAGATCCTCCTTGAGTGTGATATCATCGATTCGGCTCTGGTTGATGTGTATCTGCGCCTGCACGTCCAAATCGTTGAAATCGGGCAGTGCTGCATCGAAGTCATGGAACACCTACAAACGTATTCTGACTTGCCACCAATCGTGCCTTCAGCTTTGCCCGCCTACCTACTTTGCATTCTGATGGCGATATAACTCAAATCTCCACTCTTACACTCCGAAACCTCTTAAATAAATTGCGCGCTTAAATTCTTCTGTAATATCCCAACAAACCAATTCATTAAGACTACCACAAACTCTTATCATGGTTGAATAGAGATACATTATATGGTCACAAAGAAAACAAAATGAATGGTGCTTTACCAAGTTCTTAATATCGCAGTCTGAAGCACAACAAAACATACGTTTCTCACCTAGCTGCGTACCACCTAAGTCTTTATTAAGGATAACTTCACCTTATGAACGATGGTTCGCCCACAGGGTATACCAGCGATGAAACCTGGAATTCCATTTTCTCCGACCGGCACCCAACAGATTATCTCCTTCTCAGATTCCGCTAAAATTTTATCGGAAACCGGAACATAAATGCAGGACTGAATTGCAAACGATAAATAAAATGAATTGAAGTGCTTCTTCAAATATCCAGCACGGTTTGCCCCAAAGCAGTAAATACATTCGCCTAATAATGCAAATATGGGCCACATTTTTTGAATGGGTGTGGCTCTGAACTGGTGGAACCTTGTCGTCTACCGATTTTCATTAAAAACGAAATTCCGGTTCGTCGGTCCTAAACGTTTCGATTTTGTGCCGCCCCTATTACTTACGCTGACATTGTAAGTAGTTCGAGTAGGCTGAGTGGCATTAAAAGAAAAACGATGAACCTCAGGTAGATTAATTGCTGTGCTGGCGGCCTGTCTGCCCTCTTCAGTCATGTCTACTTGACCTGGTCGGAATGCCATCTTTATTTTAAGGAATGCCTCATTGCAATCCGCCAACAGATACTTGGCCTTACGCGAATAGATCCGCACGATGCCTAATAACAGATGACCAGTCGTTCGAAGAGCCATTTTCACCTGAACATTAAACTCTTAAGCTTTATTTCGGCAATCCCACAGTTGCCCTCCTCTCCACTTCAGCCAATATTTCAGGCCCATTTAGGAAACTTTAAAAATTTGAAGCTTTCTATTTTTCCACTGTTCGATGAAAATTCCCGGGATGCAGAAAATTTCGCAGGCAACAGTTCTCTTAAGCTACAGTTTTTCAATTTTTGCGCACTTAATTTTGTTCTTATCGAATCTTCTCTTGAATGTTTAAAAAATCTGCACAAAATGTCTGAAAAATTATTAACGAGCGGCCCCTGCATGGTTCATAAATCCGCAATAAGCAAGCCGGTTTTTGTGCTGCTGAACATTAGTGCTATGATGGCTGGCTGTCGCATGGTGTCTCTACCTAGACGATATGTGATCCCTCACAGCAGTTCATACACTTAACCTTCAATTCAGACACGCATTCCATCAATCGTTTATAATATAAGTCCCTCTCCCCCT
>JPKZ01001797.1:85359-98784 GCA_000803305.1 Toxocara canis
CCTTATGCCAATCGCAAACAACAGCGAAATGTTCACTATTTCTTACACGCACAGCATGAATACTGCACGTCAATCGTTTTGCAAAGCAACCATCCAATAGCCGATAGGCGTTTATAACATTGAGCTAAGCCTAACACACCCACAGCTATTTCAGCATATGGTTGTGACCTCAATTTTCAGCTGCATTAGTTTGCTATCGCTTTTTCTTTATTCTTTCAGCATTTCGTTTTTTGCCATCCTTTTCATACTACCTCCACTTTTTCCATGAGCAAGTTGCAACTCAAGTGACTTGACACTACCACTTCACCAATTTGAAACGCCACAATGAGACAGCTTAACCAAAACTTAATTTATTTTTTCGCGAAGCAAGCAAAAGTAGGAAACGATCGAGAAGTTTCGGATATGTCCTCGAGTATTTTGCTGCTCTAAGTCGATCCTTTGCGGACTATGAATTGCTCAAAATATTACAAAGGAAGAGACCAGAATTGTTTTGCATTCCTTTCCCGATTATAAGTCCGTTTGTTCTAGAAATCTGCGTATGTTGCATACAAACTTGGGAGTTCACAGAAGGGGTAAATGCAGCAAAAAAAGTACTTTTCACAAGGGGAGAATACACAGCACGAGAAGTTAGAAAACAAACGAAACAAAGTTGTAAATACCTTTGGTTTCAGGATTTCGTCAACTGCATCTTGCACACTAGTTTCGTAGATCTGCGCCTTTGACAACTTCTTTTCCCAGTGGGCCGCAAGCCAAATCTTCGCTAGAGGACCCTTCTTCGAGAGCACAAACTGCGCATAGAACATTGTGGTCTAGTGTCGTTGTTGCGATAGCGATCAAGTGATTATTTTAAGGCTAGTTGTTCTGAAAAAAAGGACACAATTGGCTAAAACTTGTCTTTTTATCAGTAAGAATTCTGCGACAAAAAAATGTAGGGTGTGAAAAAACAAGATACTTGTACGTCTACAAAACTATAGCAACTCAACGACAGACGCCATACATATAAAGACGTGAAACTAATTAGCACACTGTAGAGACGCTCCTTGTAACAACGACACTCAACGATAACAGCAATTTATACAAGCCGATTAAACATTTGCAAACAACTTCTTACTCAATGCTCTCAAACGAACATGCTTAAATAACAGCAACAGAAAGAAGATCATTTGTGTCAAACAAATCTTCTCCTTGTCTTGTTGTCGTCGAATGAATCAGTAAATCAATCATTTATTTTCGAAAATACAAGAGATGGCGAAAACCTACATTCACCTCAACGTCAGATAACACCCCTCCCCCTCCCCCCCCTCCCTCCCCCACCCCTACAAAACCATTTTAAAAATTCTAGTCCTCCTTCGTCGCCCGTACAAATGCCGCGCAAACAAAAGCAACGCCGAAGGCGGGAGATCCGAACACTTCGGCAATTAAGCCACAAAATTTTCTTGAATTCTGACGGCTTCGCCACACTACCGTACGCTTGCATGAAAGAGTGATGGGACGCAATCGAATTCTGAATCCGTGAAAGTGATCTTCCAAGCAATATTTTTATGCACAATCGATGTGAGCCTAATTAGAACTTGTCTGCAAGAAAACAGAGGTCTAATTAATTACTAAGCTAGCCATCTTTGCAGGTCATCCTTCGAATTTCCTCATACGACGAATATGATACTGCGCAGAAGCAGAACAAAACGCACACTTACCGGCGCCCTGCTTTGCTGATCGACTGTTGCAGCTAAAGAGCAGGCGGGAATTTAATCTTCGTAATGACATTACGAAATATCGAACGGTTTTTTTTTACGCCAACTTGTAGGTGGCAGTTTTTTGTTCAGCGGGGGCTGAAATTGAAAGCAGACGGAGGAGGGGTGCATCAGCTTAGAGAGGAGATATGGCGTTTATCATTGTTAAGGACGTGATGTAAATGAGGAGGTGGTGAGTTTTCAGCGAACTTCGGAAGTTAGAAACGACGGAAATAATTTTTCAACCTCTAAAAGTCATACGAATTCCATTTTGTGAAGAACCAGTTGGGTTTAGCTAGTGATGCACAATGCAAAGTCGATTGCTGAGTACGTTGTGGATGGACAGTAAGGACAATGACTCTGATCCTTTCTCATTATAAGCGAACAGGGATTTCAAGTAAATTTTCAGAATTTTGGATTTTAAGAATTTTAAGAATCGTATGGAAGTTTAAGAAAGAGGCGTATCCCTGGGGTGGTAGTACCGCCCACCCAGAGACACAGCGGTGCCATTTGTCGCTGACATAAATTGGAGTTAGATAGTGGTCTTCTTACCAATTTTTAATTTTATTATTAGCTTCAGATTGGTTTTATGTTGCCCGCCAGACTGTTTGCTGACGAAGAAAGAAGCATGCAAGTTAGCGCTATGCTTGCAGGACATTGCTTCTGTCAACGTATAATTGCGGCAGAATGCTGTTAAATATTTTATATTGCCATAACGCGAACGAGGAGAAGTTATTTGCAGAGAAAAGAAGTATCGAGTGTCAGCATTCGTTCAGTAGAGGAATCTTGCTTTCGTGACAACCGGTGGGTCGTTTCATTGCATCACTTAACGAGCGAGTGATCGATTGAAGGTATCGATGTTGTTCTTGCTTCTCTTGCCAACTTCCTTTTCTGGAAGAATTTTTGGGCTAGAGTCGGTCTGAAGTGGAGGGGATTGTGGTGGAGGGTGAGGGAGTAGTAGCCTTACAAAAATTTAGAAAAAAAGTCGCTTTTGGCCCGCATATTTCATGTCGCTTAACGAATGCAAGCGTCTCAATATGTACAACCTTCCCCTTCGTTGGAAAAGTCGTATGTATAACAGTGTAGCACTTGGAGGCGTCGTCGTTTTATATATCAGTATCCTTCACCTCGACTTCTTTTCCATCAGAAACCGTAGGCATGCAAGATATCAGATGATGAGTATTCACCGTCGTGGCTTTTAATTAATGTTCGAGTGAGTTGCGCAGTACTGTGTGTAATAGATGCGCAGTTACTCGAGATTACAGGAACGATGTTAAGTCGACTAGTGTGTTGCGGTGGTCGACAACTGTGTCTCTCGTCGAGATGGCCCAATCTTGGCCAATTGCGGCTAAGTCGATTCGATCGCGCAGAGCTCAGAAGTCGCCTTCATAGAGAGCCCAAGGTCAAGCACACAAATGTCTCGGTGCCCTATCACGCCGACCTCATTCCCATTAGACCACCGAGACATCTATGGAAGGCGTTCGCTTTCACGCTAACGGTTTGTAGTTTCTTGCTGTATGTCACTGATGGAAAGGGGATAGATGAGGCAAAAACAGCTGAAAAAAAAAACCACAAAAGTGGACAAATAGTCCACGTCACGTCGAACTAAGTGCGGTTTTTTTTATCAGCGAGATTTTCTTATCACAAGTTTTATTTGATAATTGGTTATATTAGGTTATTTTTTAAAAATATGACAAGTTGGTTTTTTTTCTAGAGTAGGTGAGAGCTTGAGTCAATCGTGAAACGATCTACTCGCTCTAAAGGGCTTCTCTCCGCATTATATACGGGAAATACATTCAAATTGATATAGTGATATCATGATGGTGCTTAAATGTATCTTTTAATGATGTCGTAATGAAGTTCAAGTTGAAATTTTGTTCACTGCGTGATAAAGGTATTATCCTCGGCTAACCATGCCAAAGCGCATATACATATTGCAGTATCATAAAGAGTAAAAAAACTGCAAGGAGAAGCCTGTTTAGTATGGTTGTGTTGTCGCCATATCACGCTGACTGTGTATGCATCCAGTGATGCATTTCGAGCTTAAAATTTGCGACTTAAGCTGAGTGGTGGAATTCTTTATTTATTTAACATATTAAAGAAGGAATCAGTAAATATAGGAAAATTTGAAAACTTCAGGAAATATTTCAAAAAAGAAGTCGAAAATTTGCGAAAAAATTTCTCTTTTATATCTCGGACTGCTGAATTTTAGGTCGTTATGTAAAGGGTTCTTGAAATTATTCATTGTGATCGTAAATGTTGCGAGATCTTGGGGATTGAGAGAGGGGGGAAGGAATGGGTTGGCAAAGTAGGTGACCGAGTCTTTAGATATACGTAACAAATGTTATTAGTGTTGATTTGACGTAAGAAATGTTATTGTTGTTGATGCTGTTTTACAAACTCAAAATTTTAATAAATATTCTCAATGACGGGAGCGTCGAAGAAGCAAGTGAACCTTACATCCAATGGTCACGATAACGCCATTAAGACATCGCATTGGGGAATAAATAAGCCAGAGCATGATTTTATGTTACTGCTAAAGGTTTATAGTAGATGTCGGTTTTGATTGTCTATTATTCTTCTCATTTTACAGAATGTTTGCATCTTGACCATGACCATAATTTCACCATAATTGACCCTTGCTTAGTTGCACGTTTTGAATCGATCGGAAGGGGCAACGAAGTTGTAGCGTAAACAGCAGTGTGTTGTTGCACTTGCTTATGTGTTATTTCATATTCCAGTACAATCAATGCAACATGTAATATGGTTCATTTAGCTCCAAACTTATACTAGTCATACCTTTGAAGATCGAGGAAGCGGGTGATTGAGAAAGGGCAATGAATAAACGTCTTACCTTTTCTTTGCTCTGCACATTGCATGAAGAAAGCAGGCGGTTGGTCTAACGAATCGAACAGATACCTCCAACGTCGAGATCTTGCTCTGTGTCATCCCTCTTCCTGCCTGGGTTTGCTCCATTCTAAAACTGCTTTACGGCAGCCGAAAATTATGGCGCAGGTGAAGTCGTTTTTGGTTGAAATCAGCTGCATGTGGCGAGATCTCTTCGCTTGCGAAGAAGAGGAAAGTCCTCGGAGTATGTGCATGCATGAATAAAGTTCTGTGCTTGTATGCATGTTCATTTTAAGGTTTGTGGTGCGTCATTTACGGTTGCGTCGATCACGGACTGGGAGCGAGCCAAGAAGCGAATGCGTCGTTTTTGGAATGATAGTGTCGAATTCTTCGGTGTGTCTCCTCAGCAGCAGCAGCGTTTCGCTGATGAATGGTGGGTGAGGATGAGTGACGGGCAGAAAACTTCGTTCTACATACTTGCCGCGAACGTTGCGGTCTTTTTTTTGTGGAAAGTGAAAGCTTTCGAACCGTTTATGTGGCGATGGTTCACTAACAGTTATGCGTCAAGTAAGTTCAACTTTTGTTTGCAGTGTTTTTCTTAATCGGAATTGTAGTGCAGTGGTATGATAGCTTTTCATCTGCAGGTATAGCTGAAGCGATAATATATCGGCAAAAATTTATGTAGGATTTTTGAAATTTGGAAACTACGGTATGCTCTTTTTACACTGTTGTTTTTTTAATATTTCTGTTTTATTTTATTGTCGACTTCAAAAACTTGGGGATGCATAGCTGCTTGCTTGCTTGGAAGTTTTTCCATGATTAAGGAAATGTTTGATACTTAAAGCTCTAGGTCGTTATGCCTTTGAAAGGACCCAAAACCTTTTTACATATCTTAGAGCTATTCTACCCTTCAGATCTTTCTCTCCGATACGTGAATAGTATGCTCACTAGGTGTTGTACTGTTCCGCTTTGATTACTTTTTATTACCGCAAGTTTATGACCATAAGTTATTTGTAGGATGGCTTTTACCGTGATTCATAGCATTACATGCACACCCAGTTGCCCAACGGAAAACGCCACGCGAATTTGCTGGTCATACGCAAAAAATGAATGTAAAAGACTGAAAGCCGTTAGTGTGTGTAACGAAAACCTGATAGAAATGCCCTTATTTTGGCCATGCATTGCGAATTCTAGACATTCGACAACATGAAATTTCTCACTTTGTTTTCCATCAACGAAATAGTGCATACGCTTGAAATCACATTGTTTTATTTACGCAGTGTACTTTTGATTTTTAGTTTTCTTATTGCATCCTGATCCCCTTCATAAGTGTTTTGCGATCATTGTAAGGTCATATACGAAAAGCGATTGACGCGAAAGGCAAAATAGGTCACTTATGACCGTGTAAAATACTATGCCTTGTGCAAGCATAGCATCTACAAAATTAGGCATTTTTATGCTTTGTCCAAGCAAGAGATGGTAGCTATAGCATTACAGAACAACAAACAATAAGAGGAGGTGAATGCAGAGGGGGAGGGGAGGAGAGCAGATGATCTCACAAACCTTATAAACTTTTTGGCAAATGTTTGTAGCTGTAAAAGTGCCGCTCATTTTTGTAACATTTTTTTCGAGCATTCCGAAGTAGCAGTCAGTCTTTTGAAAGTTTATATCACCGAATAGTGGGAGAGGTTTTTTTCATTAGTAAGAGTTTTTCCGAGTCGAATTTTTAGAGATTATTGTATGAACCGTTTCTGTTGCAATTCTGTTGTTTATTGTTTCCTTGTTAAAAATCGTTCTGTTTGCTCGAAAGCTGTCTACTGTGAACGTGCTGATGTTGTTCTCGATGAGTGCCTGTGAAATACGCAGAAAAAAAATGGTTTTCATTTTGCCTCCATTTGTTAAACTTGTTTCGCGAACGTCCCGGCAGCGAATCAAGAAACGGGCATAACGTTTGGCAGTTATATTTATGTATTTAGCTAGGGGTTAGCTATTCTACCCTTCAGATCTTTCTCTCCGATACGTGAATAGTATGCTCACTAGGTGTTGTACTGTTCCGCTTTGATTACTTTTTATTACCGCAAGTTTATGACCATAAGTTATTTGTAGGATGGCTTTTACCGTGATTCATAGCATTACATGCACACCCAGTTGCCCAACGGAAAACGCCACGCGAATTTGCTGGTCATACGCAAAAAATGAATGTAAAAGACTGAAAGCCGTTAGTGTGTGTAACGAAAACCTGATAGAAATGCCCTTATTTTGGCCATGCATTGCGAATTCTAGACATTCGACAACATGAAATTTCTCACTTTGTTTTCCATCAACGAAATAGTGCATACGCTTGAAATCACATTGTTTTATTTACGCAGTGTACTTTTGATTTTTAGTTTTCTTATTGCATCCTGATCCCCTTCATAAGTGTTTTGCGATCATTGTAAGGTCATATACGAAAAGCGATTGACGCGAAAGGCAAAATAGGTCACTTATGACCGTGTAAAATACTATGCCTTGTGCAAGCATAGCATCTACAAAATTAGGCATTTTTATGCTTTGTCCAAGCAAGAGATGGTAGCTATAGCATTACAGAACAACAAACAATAAGAGGAGGTGAATGCAGAGGGGGAGGGGAGGAGAGCAGATGATCTCACAAACCTTATAAACTTTTTGTTCGATCTTTAGGCTCATCAGGGTATTGCGGAGGGCATAAAAGAGGGGTTGATGAAGTCACTTTGTTTCCGTTCGTGCTGGCTATGTGCTAGTTTTGCCATAACAGTCATTACCATACCAAGGGAACCCGGTTTTATCATGTTGAAGTAGTATATTGCAGAGGCATTATGTTTGCCAATGGTGTTGAGTGCTTTTTCTCATTCACATTGGCTTCACCTCGGCCTCAACATGTATGTTCTATATTCGTTTGCTGGCATATCAATTGACAGGTTTCTTGGATTGGACCAAGTTCGTCGATTTCTCTCATGTTTTGGTTGAACTCATTAAGCCCTAATTGAATTGACGAGGTTTGAACGAATTCATTTACCGTGTTGTCTGGATAATGCCTTTTGGCTGTTTTTTACATGTTCTTGAGAGGGGATCGTTGTTTTAGGGGAATACGAGCATTGTTCAAATAGTGATAATATTCAATTAATGAGAACGCCGATAATCTATAATGAGTTTTTGGTGAGGGTTATTAAATATTATTAACCGTGAACTCAGAAAATTTAAAAAAAAAAAAAACAAAACAGCGGTTGTAAAGATGAGAGAGCTTTGTGATCAAAGCGACAGCTATTTTTTATGTTATTGGTAGACGTGCTGTTTCTAACTATTTTTGCATTGGTCAACTAAAGGCAAAGAGCCATGTAAAGCCTATTTTAAATTTATTTTCAGTTTATGGCTTTTTATTTAACGGCAGCATCAGTAAAACATATTGTTCGAAATCGTGCTAAATAAAATGTTTGATATTACAATTTCCGCTCACTACTTCCAGTAGTTCGCAATACTGTACAGCTCATGCGTTCATCCTTCTCCATCCCTCACCAGGTTAACAATCTCAGTTCACTGAAAGCCTTCCTTTATCACAAATCCGTAAATCTCGTAAATCCCCGTTCTGGATACACCTCAGACTAGTGCAGTTACGAGATCACATATGCATCGTTTCGTTTAAATCTCAAGCATAGCTTGTATGTAGCCTGTCCGTCTTGCAAATTACCACATGTAACGTTTTGGTGAAGTCGCAGTCTAAGTACACCAAGGTCTGTCCGGATTACAAATTCGCATGCGTTTTATCTTTGCTTTACCTGCTATTTCCGCGTTTTAACTTCATCTGCATGATACCCTTTCGTAATATAAGTTTACCGGAAGATTCACCGTATTACGCAGATCCAAAAACCACTTTGTTTTATGAAAATTAGCAGTCTGAGTTTGCTAAATCCCCTCCGTGCTACGGGCGTACGTTTAAGTTTTTTTTTTTTTTCAAAGCGACAGCTATTTTTTATGTTATTGGTAGACGTGCTGTTTCTAACTATTTTTGCATTGGTCAACTAAAGGCAAAGAGCCATGTAAAGCCTATTTTAAATTTATTTTCAGTTTATGGCTTTTTATTTAACGGCAGCATCAGTATCGTCTTTGACAAGTTTGGCTCATAAATGCGCGATTGGCTCTTCTGTTCGAGCACTTGGCGCGGTATTTTTTACTGCATTTCATTTCAAAAAATTTGCGATGTCATCAGTGTTATAGAATATTTGTTATATGTTGTCGATGAATGCCCAGTTACTGTACTTATTCCATGGTTTTTCTTTTTAGCAACTGCTTCAGATAATTTCATTACAGCGACTAGGTCAGCAAATAAATTAAGATGTCTGATCCTGAATCGGTGCTGTATAGGACAGCTGAATATGACCCTCTGCATCTGCAAAGTTTCTCTTTATCATTCATATTCAGAAGTTCACTTTGGTCCAAACAGTGGTACGTTTTAAAAAAAAAAACACACACACATACAAAAAGGCTCCTCTTCCCTCCGCCCGCAAATCCGTCACAGGTATGGAAGTTTTGTGATTGTTCCAGGAATCCGTTGTTTTTCGAAGCGCTGCGATAAATAATTCCTGCCCATGCAGTGTTTCATCGTATCGTGTACCAGATGATATGAATTTGAGTAGACACAGAACTTCAGTAATTTTAATCTAAACAATAAATGTTTTGTTTGCTCTACAAGGTAATTATGAGGTGTCCTTTTCGTTATGGCTTTTCTGGTATTGCGGCGGGGGCGATATAACCTCTCGATATCAAACAGATATTTCTTTAGCGCTTAAATCACACACATAAAGTCGTACTAAGTCGGACCATTGTGACTGAAGGGATCGTATGCACTCTTTATGCAGGAAATTGCAATTATGCTTTGCTTCCGATGCTGGAACCCAGTTTTTCAGCCCAGAAATTGTTTGAAGTAATATTTTAAGAGCGGTGCAATTCTTGCGGTGCTGGCATACACGTGCACGAGGGTGCCGGACGCACGTCTGCAGATCGTCTTTATACCTGCACTAAACTTTTCTGCACAGAGCGCAGTCATCGGACTAGTAATTTTCGATTTGGCAGGCCTTGTGCTGAGGTTCAGACTCTTTGACCACGCTGCACATTTGGGTGGAACTTTGTTCGGAATGTTAGTCTTGCAAATTTCTTGCTTTTAAATTATGCATCCATATAAATGTATATGCACAATTCACCGTTCAGCTTTTTCATATTGCTCTAAAAATAATTACACGGTTGTAATGTGCGTGATAAAAGCTTGATTGGCTAAGGAGAATTTGGCAGGAATATTGAATGCTGAGAATTCGATTCGTGCATGCCAGCAAAGTTCCGCTCAACCTATTAGAGTTGGCAGATTTTTCTGCCAACAAACAGGATAGGAAGGTAAACATGGCTGCTCATTATGGAGGAGGAAGTTTTTTGAATTGAAATATTGGGAAAGTATGTATGTTTGATAGCTGATAATGTGAGAACCTGAGGGCAGTTTGATGCATGCGTGACTAAGCCATATGTGGGATTAACTTCTGAAGGAGTACATTTTTCCCTATAATTCTTCCTGTAACTTAAATAGCGTTGTAATGATATCGGTTCCATGCTTGCTGCCGTCTCTTCCTCTAATGGAACCGTTTAAACTCGCGAATTCTGGTGTTTCGATGGCGGGTGTCGTCGTTAAGCAGTGTGACAAGTGTAGAATTTTGTAGGCTTGGCATATAAAACCAGGCTAGTGTGATACACCTCAGACTAGTGCAGTTACGAGATCACATATGCATCGTTTCGTTTAAATCTCAAGCATAGCTTGTATGTAGCCTATCCATCTTGCAAATTACCACATGTAACGTTTTGGTGAAGTCGCAGTCTAAGTACACCAAGGTCTGTCCGGATTACAAATTCGCATGCGTTTTATCTTTGCTTTACCTGCTATTTCCGCGTTTTAACTTCATCTGCATGATACCCTTTCGTAATATAAGTTTACCGGAAGATTCACCGTATTACGCAGATCCAAAAACCACTTTGTTTTATGAAAATTAGCAGTCTGAGTTTGCTAAATCCCCTCCGTGCTACGGCCGTACGTTTAAGTTTTTTTTTTTTAAATTAGCCTGGTTTTACGTGAACACTTTGCTCGTAATGTAAATTCCAGTATTTTACATTTTTTTTTCTGTTCGAAATCAGATTCTCCTCAAATTCCTCACATTGCACATTTGTATTGTGACGTTTTGCATGCCCAATCCGAAGTTTGCGTTTTACATAAAGGCTGTCGATTTGACAGTTCCCTTTAAGTAATTTTTACTGAGTTTACTTGAAGTTTTTCATCGCATAAATTCCTACATATCTCGTGCTGCGCACTGCACAGTGAGTTTGCCTACATCTTCTCCATATTTGGAATTTCTGTAGGTATCATCTGCTGGTATAACGCGCATTCCGAGTTTACCTGGGCCAACTTCATGTTACGTATTTCTATGCGTAACATTTTTTTAAACCACCAGTCGAGCTTGCCTGAAGTCTTTCTAGCTTACCATTTCTTTATCTCGTTTCTCTTAGTTTACCGTCAGTCTTTGCCTAGAGGATCTCAACACAGTAGTAGCTATAATGGTAGTAATTAGTAGTAAAGTGTTTATTCCACCAACCAAAATGATGAATGAATGGAAATAAAAACGCAACAATAAGGAGAAGTGAAGCATGCGATCACGATGATCAAGAGCATCTGCCAATTGAACACGCAAAGATTTTTCGGCGATCAAAATGCTGTAAAGGATTTCTGAATGCGAAAACGCACTTGGCGATGAATGATCATCATTAGTTTACTCAACACTCGGATGACCAAGCAATCATAAACTGAATTTAAGATTGAAATTGAACAATTGAAAGCGATGAACTCGTCATAAATTATGTGATTTGCAATAAGAGAACAACTGAAGCGATTAAAATATCAGAGTAATTGTTAACAATTTTGAAAAATGATTTGCGATCTAACAGTACAATGCGATGATGTTGAAGCGGTTTTAGACCGGGAATGCGCAAAACGAGTTGCATACTTACGATTGTATAGATCCGGAAAATTTTTCGAAATACGAATCTTGCGAAACGATCCGTCACAGGTATGGAAGTCTTGTGATTGTTCCAGGAATCCATTGTTTTTCGAAGCGCTGCGATAAATAATTCCTGCCCATGCAGTGTTTCATCGTATCGTGTACCAGATGATATGAATTTGAGTAGACACAGAACTTCAGTAATTTTAATCTAAACAATAAATGTTTTGTTTGCTCTACAAGGTAATTATGAGGTGTCCTTTTCGTTATGGCTTTTCTGGTATTGCGGCGGGGGCGATATAACCTCTCGATATCAAACAGATATTTCTTTAGCGCTTAAATCACACACATAAAGTCGTACTAAGTCGGACCATTGTGACTGAAGGGATCGTATGCACTCTTTATGCAGGAAATTGCAATTATGCTTTGCTTCCGATGCTGGAACCCAGTTTTTCAGCCCAGAAATTGTTTGAAGTAAAAATTTTTCGAAATACGAATCTTGCGAAACGTATTTGCACGTTTTCCGTCATCTCGGTTTCCGATTTCACGCCTTCCTCTCTGCTTTTCGAATCGTTTCCTTAATTCACAATTCTTTTCGCATTCGCACTCGGAGTTTACTTAAGGCATTTTTCAATGTTTCGGACTCCTATGTATTACATTTTGTTCAATTCCAGTGCACAGTTTAAGTTTATATCGTTTAGGAAATTCCTAATTGTAAATGTGCTAATTTAACCGACAAACAATCGATGTAACGTCAGAAGGGCTCAAATTTATTTACCTTTCTATTTTGAATATTTCGTGTGATGGTGTTGTAGGTTTGTGAAAAATGATAATTAGTCATTAAAATTTTCATTCTCGGTTTACTGTAATACATATATGCACCGTCATAGTAGAGCTTGGCTTGGTCGGAACCTCCGAACAATGTTTTTTTTGCATAAAGGTTTTTGCGCATACGATCTCAATTTATGTATATCTTAGCGCATTTGCTATATAGATTTTTTTAGATATGACGTTCCGTCGCTGAGCACGCTTATTACCATTTGATGTAGACAGATGGACTTTGAGTACAGCAGCACATCGTTGGTGTCTATTGAGTGATGTGCATGCATGTATGTATACAGGTATGTATATATGTGTGGATGTATATATGTATATATGTCCGAAGATGGAGCGTACCAGTATCGAGAACGAATGACAGCAACATATACGTTCAAGAGGGGCATGCAGCTGCTGTATTCTTTGCGCAACGACGATGCGCCAATTCAGCGCTACTTCGCGCTCTTAAAATGATTGCTTCTCGCTTTCTGCATATGGGCTTATACCTTCCCTTTCTCACTCCTCCCCGTCTCCAGCCTTGCTGTTATTCGATTTATTGTCAATTATGGAGCACGTTTGCTTAAGTGATTCTGCCAGAATGTGCACGTCATTGTGCGCTACTTGCACTTTTTACATTTGTTTTGCAGTTTGCCATCGAGCGTTTGCTTTCGCTTTACTCGATAGCTTGTCGATCGTCGACACACCGCTGTGCCTTCGGCATATCCGTCAGTTGACAGCGCATCGAAGTGCATCGCCAACAGAGTATAGAATGTCAGATGCGCGCTTGTGGGCATATGAAGATTCGAATGAGATATTGAACTCATAAACACATCACCGACCACCCGACACCTTGCACTACCGTATGGCGCCACAGTCAGAATTCCTGAAATTCAAATGTAAATATCGTTCTTCGACGTGCATAATTGACAAGATCGATTGAAAAGCATATCCTTTCGTCCCCCCTCATCTCCGCCTCCTCTCACACCCTC
>JPKZ01001797.1:112242-131048 GCA_000803305.1 Toxocara canis
TGAAGGACACAAAGGGATTAGTTTATGTGCATTCGATCGCTCTTTGTCGTTTAACATTTAGAGCCGTGTTCTTTGTTGGTTCGTCGACGCAGTACGTATTATTGAACTGAACAAGAGATTTTGCAAATACACTCCGAAGTAATGCGTTAGCACCATGCAGATCTTCTAGTGCGTATGCGGAAGTTCAACAGCAGCTCCAAATGTTGAGGTGTTTGGAAGGTTTGACTTAGTCGGTTAACTATAAAGTGATCTTTAGAGATTCTGTTTACTCGTATCTCCAGAAAGCCTTCGACACTGTTTATCGGCTGAGCTACTTGAGGTATGTCCCTGAAATATGTTTGAGATAAATATTTGATTACTCTAAACATCAGAGATCAAAAGGTCAAAATAAGTCGTTCACTTTTTTTGAATGATTTTTTTTGGATCCTCACAAGTGTTGGTAGAAGAATCGATTCTCATCTTACTTTGCGCTGATGGAATCACTAAGTCTTAAGTTTCCGCCACATTCACGGCTTTATCTACGTGCTAGTAATTTTAAACCATATTTTTCAGCTTCTACCCTTCCTTCCTCACTCCATCCCACTTCCAATTAAACTATAAGAACAGGTTGTACCGTACCATCTTGATTTGGTTTGCCTGTGGTATAAACGAATGCAAGCGAGCATTGCTTTACTTATAAGCTATGTTTTCTTTTGCATTTGACCGCTACTGTTCGCTTTCAATTGACAGTATCGTCCTTGATAGCGTTTCCATTATGAGAGATTAGGGAATTACGGGTAGATAACAAGTTCAATTTTACAATGCACTGTTCCTAGGAAGTGCTGAAGAGAAACAATGTTGTCAACTTTATATTCTGGGCTTTCAGATCCATTGATAAAGCTTTTCTGACACGGTCACATATGATTTTAGTTTTGCCTGTTCCAGATTATGCGATCAGAAGTTAATTCAAAGAATATTCAACGAACAGTTTGCAAAAGTTACGAAATCGTTGTGATGACATATGATCACATACTATATACCTTCCTGTCCATAGCCATTAAAAGCTGCGAATGATTTCCTGGAAGCTCTTGCATTATCGATGCTTACAGAGTTCTCGATAGCAGCAACATTTTAGATTTCGTATCTAATTATGGCTGTACTAGAATTAATGGCTTGCGAAATTGTTTTGAATGGTGTGACAATGATATTCCAAGTAAATATTTCTTCCGTCTTCTTAGAAAATCTTATTAAATCTTAGAATCAGTTAGCCAAGAGTGCTGTCACCGCTTTCAGTGCTCACTTCTTTAGCTGGGTGCAACGATTATATGCAATCGGTTAAGCTGATAGTGCAACGATTATATGGGGTCGGAACGATGACACTTCACTGAAACAATCTCGCCAGCTTTTGCGCTCCTCTTTAAGCCATGTTTTTCCTTTCATTGCATTTCGCAATTTCTGTTTCGTTGTTTCGTATTTCCGTTAGCTGGTGAACCCGACTTACTATCCTTTACTTGGAAACGATTGTTGTCATGTTCTCGCGTTTCTCTTTTCTTTCCGTTTCGCTGAGTTTTTTTTTTCATTTAATTACGACGACAAAGGAGTGTTTCCTTTTCGAATGTGAAATAAATTCCATTCATTCTTACCTGTAAAAGTTCTTCCCGACAATGAACAATACTCAATACTCATCATTCTTTCCCCACCACCTCACCACTGCTCACCCCCCACCCCCCTTTGATCACTGCACCATTGCTCACCTCCCAACATCTCCCAAATGGGATGGGCAGAAGGAAAGGAGACCAGAAGGGGCGGGGGGGGGGGAGGGGGGAGGAGATGGCTACGTTTTTCGCAGATTTTATCATTTTCAAGGAAGAATCCGCAGTGGCACTCATTAAAATGACTGAGTGTAAAATTTTATAGAAGGCCGCCAGAAAAGTAAAAATGAAAGAAGGCATACAAGAGCACAAAAATTTTTGTCCAAAATTAACGAGAGGTGTATGCTGTTAACATTTTTCATTCATGCATTCTGCGTATAATTGAACGTTATGACCGGTTGTGATCTCATCTATCGGGTGCAAATTTTCTCATGTTCATTTCGGTTGCGATGCCAGTAAAGTCTCACATTTTGTTCATTCGTCGATCACTACGATTTAACCTTAGTGAGCTTTTTTTTTACTAATTATTGTCTTTCGGTCGAGTAAACGTTTTTTCTTGAATGATTTCAGCATGATTTCTAAGGTCTATGTTTAGCTCCACTCAGAAGGAGAGGGTTATCAATGAAAAGGATTTGTATAATTTTTTAAAAAGTAATTGAAACGAATGTCAAATTTGTCGTTCACCGCTTTAATCCATATATGAAGTGATTAATTCATATCATTTCGTCCAGTACTTTTTTTTCTAATCAAAGTTATGAGGTAATTGTTTAACACTCACAAGATATTTTTCACCTTTATCATTAACAAAAATGTCTGTAGGTTTTGCATAGATATTTCATCATTAGTGTACAATATTTAATTGTTAATGTGCCATAGTTAATCAGTCACTAGTCTATGGTTCAGACTCTGTGATAACCATCTTTAAAAATTGGGAACGAGAGCTGTCACTACGCACTTTTCGAATAAACGCTCTTCCACCTGACCATCTTTGCTAGCTTATTTTAAGAAGTTCACTGTTTTTTCCGATAATGAGTTCTAGACCCGTTTACGTATGATGTTTTCACTTGGCATCCATCACCCAGTCAATGGCTAATAGTGTAGTTACGTTAATGCTCACCTTGTTGATCGCTCGATATATTTAGGCTTAGCAATTTCATGGCAAGCGCATAAATCGACCAAAGAATGATCATGAGGTTCCGGGATGAATGGATCGATAAATCTGCGGAAAGAGCAGAATATTTTTGGTTCTGGTGCAAAATTAATGACCATTGAAATGCGCTCAACCAGAGTGCGCATTTGACATTCTCTGTAAACCATCGAGATATGTGAGTTGATTTTTGCTAGATCGAATTAAGCCTCAAAGGGCCATGAAGTTCACATTTCCGACAGGGTAGGTGATGAGATCGAGTAATTTTGACAACGCTTGATATTCGAGCTTTTTTTTTTCGACTTAATAGGTGACATTTAAATTAAAGTTGCACTCAACGAAAATAAGCGAAACAAATCACCGTTGAATCATTTCTGTTTCAAACGATGACATCATGTGAATATCGCAGGTTTTTTTTGATGGTATGTTTGCTCCGTATTTTTGCGCAGCTGATAATGAAGCAAAGTCAGACACAGGAAAAATGAAGCACAAAAAAATGCGCTTATTGTTGCCAGCCAATTCGTAAAAACTATCAGTTAATTCCGCAAATCGATCTTAGTTTATATTAAATAATACAATTTACTTCTTTAGCTAGCCGAAGTTAATCTGATCAAATAACCGACAACAGTAATGCACATATTCGCATTCTTTCTTCCCCACTCATTTGTCGTTTTCGTTAGCGTATATACCCAAATATGGATAGCTATGATCGCTAAGTGTAATGCACCAATGCTGCCCCATCTGAGAACCCATGTAAAACAATAGATGGTTTTAAACCAGATCGAAACTAAACTCTTTATGAAATGCGAATAGTAAAAACGAGATTTTCCGGTCCAAAATAACTCTTCTAGCCGATATTGTAAGGCAAAAATGACTGATTACCTGTTACAAAATGCAATTTAAGCATCCCACTCGTCTAACAAGATTTTGATGGGCTACCTGCGACGTAATTATTGCTCACCGAATAAATTAACACTTCTGTTAACTTTTTAATGTTCAGTCACTATCAGTTACATCTGAGAGTTTATGGGGCGGAACATTGGCATTCATCATCAAGCTTCGAGGTGCTTCGTTGTGTAACTTAAAAATTCGTTTCTGCAACATTCTTTCGTTCATCATAACATAACTAGCGTCTTAGCATCAGTAAGACTTCGTGATCCGATAGGTTCGATCAGAAACGCATAAAAAGTTGAGAAACTGTATTCAGTTCCAGAATAGTGACACGGAAGTTTACGCACGCACACGCACACACACACACGCACACGCACACGCACACGCACACGCACACGCACACGCACACGCACACGCACACGCACACGCACACGCACACGCACACGCACACGCACACGCACACGCACACGCACACGCACACGCACACGCACACGCACACGCACACGCACACGCACACGCACACGCACACGCACACGCACACGCACACGCACACGCACACGCACACGCACACGCACACGCACACGCACACGCACACGCACACGCACACGCACACGCACACGCACACGCACACGCACACGCACACGCACACGCACACGCACACGCACACGCACACGCACACGCACACGCACACGCACACGCACACGCACACGCACACGCACACGCACACGCACACGCACACGCACACGCACACGCACACGCACACGCACACGCACACGCACACGCACACGCACACGCACACGCACACGCACACGCACACGCACACGCACACGCACACGCACACGCACACGCACACGCACACGCACACGCACACGCACACGCACACGCACACGCACACGCACACGCACACGCACACGCACACGCACACGCACACGCACACGCACACGCACACGCACACGCACACGCACACGCACACGCACACGCACACGCACACGCACACGCACACGCACACGCACACGCACACGCACACGCACACGCACACGCACACGCACACGCACACGCACACGCACACGCACACGCACACGCACACGCACACGCACACGCACACGCACACGCACACGCACACGCACACGCACACGCACACGCACACGCACACGCACACGCACACGCACACGCACACGCACACGCACACGCACACGCACACGCACACGCACACGCACACGCACACGCACACGCACACGCACACGCACACGCACACGCACACGCACACGCACACGCACACGCACACGCACACGCACACGCACACGCACACGCACACGCACACGCACACGCACACGCACACGCACACGCACACGCACACGCACACGCACACGCACACGCACACTGCCTGTGGTATAAACGAATGCAAGCGAGCATTGCTTTACTTATAAGCTATGTTTTCTTTTGCATTTGACCGCTACTGTTCGCTTTCAATTGACAGTATCGTCCTTGATAGCGTTTCCATTATGAGAGATTAGGGAATTACGGGTAGATAACAAGTTCAATTTTACAATGCACTGTTCCTAGGAAGTGCTGAAGAGAAACAATGTTGTCAACTTTATATTCTGGGCTTTCAGATCCATTGATAAAGCTTTTCTGACACGGTCACATATGATTTTAGTTTTGCCTGTTCCAGATTATGCGATCAGAAGTTAATTCAAAGAATATTCAACGAACAGTTTGCAAAAGTTACGAAATCGTTGTGATGACATATGATCACATACTATATACCTTCCTGTCCATAGCCATTAAAAGCTGCGAATGATTTCCTGGAAGCTCTTGCATTATCGATGCTTACAGAGTTCTCGATAGCCGCAACATTTTAGATTTCGTATCTAATTATGGCTGTACTAGAATTAATGGCTTGCGAAATTGTTTTGAATGGTGTGACAATGATATTCCAAGTAAATATTTCTTCCGTCTTCTTAGAAAATCTTATTAAATCTTAGAATCAGTTAGCCAAGAGTGCTGTCACCGCTTTCAGTGCTCACTTCTTTAGCTGGGTGCAACGATTATATGCAATCGGTTAAGCTGATAGTGCAACGATTATATGGGGTCGGAACGATGACACTTCACTGAAACAATCTCGCCAGCTTTTGCGCTCCTCTTTAAGCCATGTTTTTCCTTTCATTGCATTTCGCAATTTCTGTTTCGTTGTTTCGTATTTCCGTTAGCTGGTGAACCCGACTTACTATCCTTTACTTGGAAACGATTGTTGTCATGTTCTCGCGTTTCTCTTTTCTTTCCTTTTCGCTGAGTTTTTTTTTTCATTTAATTACGACGACAAAGGAGTGTTTCCTTTTCGAATGTGAAATAAATTCCATTCATTCTTACCTGTAAAAGTTCTTCCCGACAATGAACAATACTCAATACTCATCATTCTTTCCCCACCACCTCACCACTGCTCACCCCCCACCCCCCTTTGATCACTGCACCATTGCTCACCTCCCAACATCTCCCAAATGGGATGGGCAGAAGGAAAGGAGACCAGAAGGGGCGGGGGGGGAGGAGGGGGGAGGAGATGGCTACGTTTTTCGCAGATTTTATCATTTTCAAGGAAGAATCCGCAGTGGCACTCATTAAAATGACTGAGTGTAAAATTTTATAGAAGGCCGCCAGAAAAGTAAAAATGAAAGAAGGCATACAAGAGCACAAAAATTTTTGTCCAAAATTAACGAGAGGTGTATGCTGTTAACATTTTTCATTCATGCATTCTGCGTATAATTGAACGTTATGACCGGTTGTGATCTCATCTATCGGGTGCAAATTTTCTCATGTTCATTTCGGTTGCGATGCCAGTAAAGTCTCACATTTTGTTCATTCGTCGATCACTACGATTTAACCTTAGTGAGCTTTTTTTTTTACTAATTATTGTCTTTCGGTCGAGTAAACGTTTTTTCTTGAATGATTTCAGCATGATTTCTAAGGTCTATGTTTAGCTCCACTCAGAAGGAGAGGGTTATCAATGAAAAGGATTTGTATAATTTTTTAAAAAGTAATTGAAACGAATGTCAAATTTGTCGTTCACCGCTTTAATCCATATATGAAGTGATTAATTCATATCATTTCGTCCAGTACTTTTTTTTCTAATCAAAGTTATGAGGTAATTGTTTAACACTCACAAGATATTTTTCACCTTTATCATTAACAAAAATGTCTGTAGGTTTTGCATAGATATTTCATCATTAGTGTACAATATTTAATTGTTAATGTGCCATAGTTAATCAGTCACTAGTCTATGGTTCAGACTCTGTGATAACCATCTTTAAAAATTGGGAACGAGAGCTGTCACTACGCACTTTTCGAATAAACGCTCTTCCACCTGACCATCTTTGCTAGCTTATTTTAAGAAGTTCACTGTTTTTTCCGATAATGAGTTCTAGACCCGTTTACGTATGATGTTTTCACTTGGCATCCATCACCCAGTCAATGGCTAATAGTGTAGTTACGTTAATGCTCACCTTGTTGATCGCTCGATATATTTAGGCTTAGCAATTTCATGGCAAGCGCATAAATCGACCAAAGAATGATCATGAGGTTCCGGGATGAATGGATCGATAAATCTGCGGAAAGAGCAGAATATTTTTGGTTCTGGTGCAAAATTAATGACCATTGAAATGCGCTCAACCAGAGTGCGCATTTGACATTCTCTGTAAACCATCGAGATATGTGAGTTGATTTTTGCTAGATCGAATTAAGCCTCAAAGGGCCATGAAGTTCACATTTCCGACAGGGTAGGTGATGAGATCGAGTAATTTTGACAACGCTTGATATTCGAGCTTTTTTTTTTCGACTTAATAGGTGACATTTAAATTAAAGTTGCACTCAACGAAAATAAGCGAAACAAATCACCGTTGAATCATTTCTGTTTCAGACGATGACATCATGTGAATATCGCAGGTTTTTTTTGATGGTATGTTTGCTCCGTATTTTTGCGCAGCTGATAATGAAGCAAAGTCAGACATAGGAAAAATGAAGCACAAAAAAATGCGCTTATTGTTGCCAGCCAATTCGTAAAAACTATCAGTTAATTCCGCAAATCGATCTTAGTTTATATTAAATAATACAATTTACTTCTTTAGCTAGCCGAAGTTAATCTGATCAAATAACCGACAACAGTAATGCACATATTCGCATTCTTTCTTCCCCACTCATTTGTCGTTTTCGTTAGCGTATATACCCAAATATGGATAGCTATGATCGCTAAGTGTAATGCACCAATGCTGCCCCATCTGAGAACCCATGTAAAACAATAGATGGTTTTAAACCAGATCGAAACTAAACTCTTTATGAAATGCGAATAGTAAAAACGAGATTTTCCGGTCCAAAATAACTCTTCTAGCCGATATTGTAAGGCAAAAATGACTGATTACCTGTTACAAAATGCAATTTAAGCATCCCACTCGTCTAACAAGATTTTGATGGGCTACCTGCGACGTAATTATTGCTCACCGAATAAATTAACACTTCTGTTAACTTTTTAATGTTCAGTCACTATCAGTTACATCTGAGAGTTTATGGGGCGGAACATTGGCATTCATCATCAAGCTTCGAGGTGCTTCGTTGTGTAACTTAAAAATTCGTTTCTGCAACATTCTTTCGTTCATCATAACATAACTAGCGTCTTAGCATCAGTAAGACTTCGTAATCCGATAGGTTCGATCAGAAACGCATAAAAAGTTGAGAAACTGTATTCAGTTCCAGAATAGTGACACGGAAGTTTACGCACGCACACGCACACACACACACGCACACGCACACGCACACGCACACGCACACGCACACGCACACGCACACGCACACGCACACGCACACGCACACGCGCACACACACGCACACGCACAAGCACACGCACACACACGCACACGCACACGCGCACACACGCACACGCACACGCATACACATCCACGCACACATTCACTTGCTTGAAAATGCGTACTTACGATGTGATGAATTTAAATGTCATAAATTATTAGAAAGCAAATTTTTATTATAAATATAAACCACAAAGTATTACCATAGATTGTGAAGTACTGTTAGAAAATAACGGATTCAAGTAAAAATTCAGCATTTATATAAGTAAGCCTGCAGCTTACTTACAATTGTTCAATTTTTCAAAATCCGCCGCTTTCGCGTAAGCCCACCGTTTGATCGGCCTCATCACTATTCGGTTAGCATCATCGGATATCTACTGCATCATCTTGACGTAATTTATAGACAACTTTTACTTGAGATTCACATACAGCCAATTTTAAACGCCTACTCATCCCTACGTTAACGAAGATAAATATTTCGTCCTGAATTGATTTCGCTCGTCTCTGAGATGGCTAACTCATTTGGCACCATTAAAGCAGATTTAGTAGGAACTTTTTTTTTTCATGCAAATCAACTACTTCGCATTGTTCGTCTGAGCTTGAACCCTAATGATTAAACTATTAGGCCTGGATTTCGTCTAAGTTTTTTTTTAAAGTTCTTCTTTGATATCTTTTAAACGATGTTTTGAACAAAAAAGTTCCATTCAAGTTCGGAAATGTTAGAACTTTGTCGTCGTTTCACCATAATAGCTCTCACTTTCCGACACAGGAAGCGCAACAGAAGTTGGCAAACTCGACAGCATGATATCTCTGAAGTTATTAGTTCGTCTGTCAAAATTTCCTCAGCTTTCCAATTGTTTATTGCTCGCTGCAATCAAGAATGTTTTGCTGTTCGTTTCGGTGCAAACCAGTTTTGCTATTAGTGGAATGCAAGGTCCCTAGCCACACTCAATCGCGCAATATTACCTATTCTTCGGTTAGATAACCTACCGCGGTGTAAGGGCGGATTTCACTGCAGATAACAAAACCGTTGTTGTTTTTATTTGTTCACAGCCATCGTCTTTTGCATTATGTGCTTTATGTGCGCTTTTTTTTTATTGCCGTGCAAAAAATAAAACAAATATGGTGCGCGATTTAAACAAAATGTTTAAAAAACGGAAATATTGCATTAGCGGTTTTCGACTTCTGAATTGCTTGCATTATCAACTATTCTGGAAAAAAAACGAGCTTGAGTTTTAAAGAATTGTTCACGTTATTGCTCCTTTATTGATATTTCATTATTCAAACAGTTGGTTTCAAAAGACATGAAACAGTCCCGTTTTGCATATCTATCGCAGGGTTTAGTAAGAAATACAGCTGTCAATGGTTTCGGTTATTTGCGCGTGTTACAATTTGAAAGTGATTTTTAGCATAATCGCAAAATGACATTTGATGGTCGGCTAACATTATTTACTTTTTTCTTCATGACCATCTTAGACCAAGCAATACGTTGTTTGGCTCTCGTATCTGAATCATTAAATACGCTTTAACGCTAATGCACATTTGAATTCGTTTTTAAAGGCAAAAATCGTCGAGTTCGTACCGCGATGACAATTGCATTGTAGATTGCCAAAGTGGAAGTGGACTTAATTTGATGGGGAAGCTAGGCTGAATTGGGAAGAGGAATTACGTGCACTGTCATCTTCAGAAGCGGAAGAGAACACTAAATTCGGGGAGTGAAGGTGTGTGTCTACGTGTTTTTTTTTGTTGGACTTTAGCTTTTAGCTGGTGTCACTCAGAGGGAGTCAGTCCCGATAAAAGTGCCAACCCTCTTGGATGTGTCGACCAGTCGAAGTACTTATGATGCCGCGAACAGCCCTTAGCGCCAAATTCCAAGAACAGGGTACATGTGTGGTGTGTGTCTACGTGTTTTTTTTGTTGGACTTTAGCTTTTAGCTGGTGTCACTCAGAGGGAGTCAGTCCCGATAAAAGTGCCAACCCTCTTGGATGTGTCGACCAGTCGAAGTACTTATGATGCCGCGAACAGCCCTTAGCGCCAAATTCCAAGAACAGGGTACATGTGTATCAAGCGTGTGCCGCGCGACTAAAGTTCATTTGGTTTTATCCACATAGACGACCTCCTCAAAGGGCATTCACGAGTGCTGCACAAGCGCACATAATTTCAACAGCGGTGCTGATGCTATTGGAGGTGCAGCGTTGCTATAGCCGTGATCGGTGATCGCGTCACCGTTTGTGATTATAAATAGTGTACGTTTTCGTGCCAAACTGGTTTATCAAAGTGCACACACGCACACATAAAGTCTATTCGCTTCGCTTCTGCACTTCACTTTGATTTTTGGAAAAAGATTTCCGCAGCGTTGAATGTCGGTTGCACGTTGTCGATCAAAGTGCTTGCTAGCATGATAATACTCTTCAAGTCCAGCAAGATCACAAAACAGCATGCAAGAAGTTTTCAGACACTTGTGAGAAAAAAAAAGATTGCAATGAAATCAATCAGATTTTATTTTCCTTCCACGAAAAAAATTTTCAAAAATTAATTAAGATTGAGAAATTCAATGCTTCATTGGTTTACCAAACTGCTTTTCGTCCCATTTTTTTCTAATGTGGATATATTTAAAGAAGTGATTGCGCTGAATGGGCACAATTCACGGTGTGCATAACGCGGAAATGGTCTTAATGCATCTGTAGCACATTTGTTAACTATTCTTAAGTGGTTCTGATGAGCTTTAACGACTAAAGACGCCACTTAGTCGTAATCTACTTCAATTACCTTAAAGAATCTTTGTCATAGGCCATGGAATAAGATAGTATTTAGTTTCGTAAAGAGTTCACAGACTCAATGAGTGAATTTTTAGACGGCATATTGAACGCTGCAAAAAATCTCATCAGAATTCTCTGTTGGATGCGAAATTTTGCTGCTATGTAGTCTGTAAAGGACTCTGCACTGTCATCCGTATATATTTTCAAACTCGTTCAATTATTTTTATCGAAGATTACTAAGGATTAGATACATAACTGAAAATTATTTGATTATGGCAACATAATCAAGCGGACAAATGCTTTAATAAACAAGCCGTCAGTGAAATCAATGATATCATTACATTGCTGTATTGTGATACGTTGATGTTCTTCTAAAAATTCCGCTTCTATCAGTTCATCTCTTATGCAACACGAGGTTATGTTATTTCGCGGTGACTAAGTGAGGCTAAAAGAATTGGATCTATCAAGAGAATATGGGTTCAAATGCAGCTCACATTTTCACTGAAAAACGCGAATCCATGAACACTTCACGGTTAGAAGAGCAACTGCACATATCTGACAGGATTGCTACAAATAGCTGCATCTACGACGGATATGGCGAAGGATATATGTGCTAACGAATTCGAATTTAGTCGATGAAAATTGATGCATGCCAGCTTTACTTTGCTTATCAATGCACAGATGATCGCTGTTTTGGGTAATTATGGATAAAAACGAGCACCTTCTTGACTCATCGAATTGCACAAATAATTTCTTTCATTATTCTTAACCGTTTATTTGTTTCCACAAGTAAAATATTTAACGCAGCGACAGTGACATTTGTCAAGACCAAGCTTATCAACTTAACTAAGTAACGCCCACTGAAATGGTACTAGCCGTAATTTGTCAACTGTGTTTGTATATTTCAAGTTTACGCAAGTATATAAGCCTTTCTGGAAGTAATTAAAGGGGTTCCATGAATTTTTAGGCCATAAGCACATGTCAAATGTACCATTCTGCACTTCGTTGCACTTTGGCAAATGTTCTTTTGCATTTATGGCGACATCATGTCTATGCAAATAAATTTGTTTGTGTCTATCTAAACGATCGTCTAACACTCAATTACACCCTATCGCCTCTATCTACCTTATAGAAATCTACAGGTATTTAAATTTGCTTTAAAAAATGCACGCATTTTTGATTCGATCAGGTTGCATAGATTTTTAATGTTGTTGCAGAAAAAGCGAGTTTTGAAAAAAAGATTTTTGCGAAATGCTGAATCGATATGAATGTGCATTATTAGGGGAGCTAAAGATATTGGCCGTCGTGATTCTAGAGTCGCGAGAACGTCTATCGTAGTAACCTTCCACTACAAATTCTCACATGTTTTCATTCCTGAACGGCACATCTATTTTCACTATTTCTCTGCAAAATATTCAAAAAAGTTTTTGCCATCGTTCATCCGTATAGCTGAAAATTATTCCACTCATAACGCAGCGTGTTGAATGATGATAATAGTTTGTTGAAGCACGAACTAAGCATAGAAGCAAATCCAGGAAGTGAAGTGCCAGATTGACGTACAGCACAGTGATGCTGTCCGACATGAATAAAAAGGTACACTTCAGTCATTTTTTTTAGACGCTGTCGCGGTCTCAAAAACAATTTCGATTTGTTGTGCATCTCATTGCGATAACTCTAAGCAGCTTTCACATTCTAATTTATGAGCTGACTCTCGCTCTGCCTGGCTAACACGCCTTCTCCTTTAAAAAAATTTCCCTCAAATACGCTTGCACTGCGAAATTTAATTGTTCAGAGAGAATTCAACAGCTTGTAGACGCTTTATGGTAGCTGCTGGGAGTCGGCCATTTGTATATAAGCTGTAGATATACCATTTATATATATATAAACCATTTTTACACATCCTCGAATTGAAACCCAGGAGGATGGAGCATTTGCTCGAGGAAAGGTAGGAGGACCTAATTTGAGATAAACCGTGACATTGAAGTAATGGCAGGCTAGCAGCGCAAAGTGATCTTTCCAAAAGAGGCTGTTAAATTTAAGAAAAAATTGGACTTATGAAAACTTTCTATGAATTTACTTGTGCAATAGGTGTGTGGCTAAAATCGGAGGGTGACGGGGAGAGACTGACTCTTCACGAACTCATCTTTAGAAGGTGGTTTCGATCTGAGAGGGAAGCTGTGTCCAGAGGGTGGGAGGGAGTAGGGGGGGTGCAGAGGTACGGGTGTGAGGATGAAGTGGAGAGGACTCGTTGGTTGAGAGCGAATTCAAAGATTTACGAAATGCAAAGCAAGCCTTGGACTTTGCTCCCCGACATAATTTTCTTTGACTGCAGTTACAGTTGGGCGGTCCCGCTTGCAATTTGTCAGCGCTGCGTCAGTCTCTGCTAACAAACTGAAAATAATATAATTTCTCGCCCTTCTGATTCATAGGATTTTCTTTGACTTTTCGTTTAAGTTAATATTATTGGAAAGGAATGGAATGTTTGTTTTGTCATGATTTTTGTATTACTGAAAAGACTAACATTTGTGCTGTCAATATTTTGTGTTCTTTTTATGTGTAGTATCCATTTATTACAATCAATTTGTTCTTCTATTAGTTATTTGCACAAGCGTGCCGCATGCAATGCGTGCGAGTCCGCAGTGTTTCATGTTCGAACTGTTGTCGCGAACCTCGCCGTGATATCGTTATATCAATTATGCATGATTATTTGCGGCGTTCGTGCTAGCTGCTCGCATAATGGACGAAACAACCATTTTGCATATTTGGTAGCAGTTCCCTAGCACGTATTCCCGTATGTTCTGTTCGCTTGGAACACAAGCTGGATGTCTATAAAAAGCAAAACTGAATTCGTTGAGCGGAGCAAAACATGCTCACTAAAGAGATTTTCGAGACGTTAAGATGGGAGTGAGGCGGTGGTGAGGAGGGACCGAGGGAAGAGGTGCGGGTGAGAAGGAACCGAGGGAAGCGGCGGGGATGAGGAGGAACCAAGGGAAGTGGCGGGGGTGAGGAGGAACCGAGGGAAGAGGCGGGGGTGAGGAGGAACCGAGGGAAGAGGCGGAGGTGAGGAGGAACCGAGGGAAGAGGCGGGGGGGAGGAGAGACTGAGGGAAGAGGCGGGGGTGAGGAGGGACCGAGGGAAGAGGCGGGCGACACAAAGTGCATTACGAATGAAACGATCGTGCTGCTGCTCGGTAAAGCTCTAGTGGAAAAAAAATTCCTTAATTGAGTTTTGTGCAACGATACATTTTGGAGCGCTAAAATGTGTAGGATACTCCTATATTTCATTTTAATTTTTATGTTTAACGATCTATAGCATCATCTCTTTCACTAGTTCACCACTTTGTAATTTTCGTTTGAGTTTTTTTTTAGGTAAAATAGAAAACTCATTTGAAAATGCTCCTCTCTCTTTCTGTCTAGTGAAAG
This sequence comes from Toxocara canis, assembly GCA_000803305.1. Classification (NCBI taxonomy): domain Eukaryota; kingdom Metazoa; phylum Nematoda; class Chromadorea; order Rhabditida; family Toxocaridae; genus Toxocara; species Toxocara canis. The sequence continues at coordinate 126,944 of JPKZ01001797.1, forward strand.
TTCCCTCTCTCTATCTCTCTCTCTCTCCTTTTCTTTATCTCTGGTAGATGCCACACCATACTAATTAAAACATGGCACGGAAGTCTATATTCATTTTGCGAAATAGGGTTCCATGAAACAAATGATAGCATGGAATTAGCATATTTGTCATCGGTCTTTGACTTTATAAACCAGATGTTTTTCACAGCGACTTTGAGTGCATTGTAGATTACGCAGCCCTCATTTCAGGTCGGTATAACAATGGAATTACCTATAATACAATGAATAAAATCAAGAGAACCTCTCCGCTCTCCTATTTTTGTTTTGATGGATGTACGGTAAAACTACGATAATATAGTAAATCATTTACAGATTATGAGCTTCAAAGTTGCAATATGCAGCTATCATCGAGATACAGGTCAGTTTTTCCTTTCACTTCAAACAATAAAAATGTGTCGAAAGAGCGATGAAGTTTAAAGAATTCATTCGATTTTCCTCTAAAGTTTTTGTGTTTTCTTACATCATCAGACTTTGGATTGCGAAAGTATTCATGGAAATCCCAGAGCTTGGTACCTGCTCAAATAAAAAAGAGAAGAGAGGGGACAGCGGATTGGCACCCTATTTAGTATGTGTAATCAATAAGGAGATATTTTATACTATAGCATTTATCCCATCGATCAGGTGGGGGAGGGAGGATTACATCAGTAATCTTACACCTCGACATGTTGTCTATCGCTGCTGATAAGGAAAATCAGGGAGAAAAAAATCGTATAGTTTGAGTGAATTTTTGAATCATGCAGACTGTTTTCTAGTAAAATTTGTGGTGCTTTTGCGCAGACGTACGGTTTGTTTTTATTGCACCTCAACTTAGTATCCCCTCCCTTGATCTTTCGGGTCGCTCCAACAACCATGATTGTCGATAGCACTAGGCATCTAAAACATTCTGGGATCGCTCAAAGTAGAGATCAGACGGAAGCCATCAAGAAAGTGAGGCAAGTAACGAAACGATTTTTAATGGAAAAATTTCTTCAACATGGATGTTGGTGATTTTTTTGAACGCTATCTGCAAGAGGAAATGAAGTGAATCGAGCATGTTGCACTCTGTTCAAGTGGTGACTGCACTCTATTTTAGCTTCGCTTCTTTATTTTCAGTCGATCCGATAAGCACAAATGCAGTTAATAAGTGAAAAAGTAATACCTATGCTTTTGATTCGATACTTCGAACATGTTCAAAAGGTGTCATTAACGCTTAAAAATAGCAATCAACGAATAGAGAACTCGAGCGGCTATTGGGTCCAATAACCGCCTTGAACAACTGTGATTGATCACGGTTTCTTTCACAGTTTATCTTCACTGTTAGTTATGGTTAAGTATTTTAAAAGTATTTTAAAACGTGTTAAGTATTTTATTTAAAAGTATTTTTAAAAGTATTTTAAAAGTTAAGTATTTTAAAACGCGTTAAGTATTTTCTTAGTTTTACATTTTCTTAGTTTTACTCCATCAAGAATTCTATTTCGTTGATATACTTCTTGATGTATTTCACTGTTTTCTTAAGTAATAGCGAGTATTAATTGACAACGAATAGCAAAATTCTTGCAAATTAAGTTTTTGTTTTTTTTTCGTAAGTTAATCGAATAGCGCGAACGTTTCCAAACTTCAATCGGCAAAAAAGATAAGGTGAATAACGTCGTATTCATAAGCTTAGGGAACAGATAAATATTTACACTTCTGCTACGAATAAATACTTTTCAATATCGTACACTTAAACTTATGCTTACAAATTGTCTTCTATTAACGGTTCATCAAAACGATCTCTTATTTCTTTGAACATGTAGTGGAGTTTTCTTGTTCTCTTCTTCTAAACAACAAACGATAAAACTTCCAATCCACGCTTTTAGTTTCAACAAAAACAAAAGTCACCGCATTTCTATTCCTTAGTTTTCTTCTCAATTCCGCTTCAAAATAGTTCCACGTTTCATACAATATCATCATTCATTTGTTGATGCTATTGTGAAAATTTAACTTCCGTATACGAAAAACGAAACTTAAAGTAACCACTTATTTAGCAAATTTTTTAACTGTTAGTTTAGCAAACGATTTTTGAATTGTTTGCTTAAATTGGATGTCAAATTTTTACCATATAGAGGTTGTTGAGCTTTCCATCTTTTACAGCCCACACAACGATTGTGTTCTTCAGTAGGCATTATACTGTAACACAATCATATGCTGCATATTATGCGAGATAGAACGCAATTTTTTACTAAGCACAATTATAGTATATGCACAAACAAGAAAATAATTTTAAAAATCTTCTCAAAAAATTTTCTCAAAAAATTTTCTCTTGTAGTTTCGTTGCTGATCATTTGCTAATTGAAAAATTTTCTCATGCTTATCGGAAAAGCATTGCTAAGACATGTAAGAATGTTTTTATTGAAGCCAAAAAATGACCTAATCTAACGATGAGTTTCGTTAAATTAACTTTTGCATGTTAACAACTAATCGCATTGTTCAGTTGTTTGATAGATATGCGATTACGTTCTTCTTGTTCATCGCGTTTCGTATCTAATCAAACGTTTTTCGTTCGCTTTGTACTTGTCCCATCGTTCGTCTGTCTCATTTACTGTCTGAATGAATGTTAGTCGTACGTTTGCTGTCTTGTTATTTAGATACAAGCGTACGATGGTGGGTGCTAAACTGAAAAAGAAAAAAAAACTTCATGACCTACCATCCTTTATTAAAAGGTAATCCCTGCTTTACGGTATTGCACGAATTACCGACACAATAAACGGCTACCCGCTTATTTTCCATTTTAAATTTTATTTAGCTTCTCAATTAAAGAAAACAAAAAGTATTTAGGAAAAGAGAAAACAAGTATAAACATACGCGTCAAGAAAACTTCCTTAGCTTTCTTTTATTGCATAAATGAATGAAAAAAAAACAGCGAGATATCCAAAATGCCATGAAGGAACAATATAGAATTTGTTGTGGTACAAATGCATATGTGATTTCAGAAAGTAGAAATTGATAACAATTGGAATTAACGATCTTATCTTAAGCTCTCCCTACTGTATTAGATGTAATTGGCTTCCCCTTCAACCATGATTTGCAGTTAAGTTATGCGTTCGCGAATAAGCACACAAAGGTTGGCAATATTGTTTCATTTGCCATCCCCGCCTCCTCCCACCCATTACCCCCAACCCTCCATCCCTCACCACATTTCCTTTGCCCGTTCGTTAGTTCATTGAGTTATTGCTGCTCCGACTTCTGGCGTGTGTGTACATCTTCTCTCGTATGTCACATTTTTCGTCAACTTGCCCTCGCTTTCTGCGCCACTACCACCATCATTACCTTCTGCGAAATCAATTGTACGTGTTTGCGAAATGAACTTTTCGAGCTCATCAATGAAAAAACGGTTGGAATGCACTTTAGTTGCGCTTCGGTTGGACGTGTGTGCGTGAGAGAGAGAGAGATGTTCATGCTGTGCAACCGATAAGTGTGTGTGTGTGTGTGTCTGTGTATGTGTATGTGTGTGTGTGTGTATGACAAATTCGTTTTGCTGCTGCTGTTGCTGCATAATGCACACATTAGAGTGCACATATTGAAGGCGAAAAAAGCTGTAATGGAGAGAGTATAGCGAACGATGAGTGTTTGCAAAATGACAAAATTGCAGCACAACACGAACAGTCAGTGTCATTTTTGAAAAGAGGAAGTGTATCGGTTGATGGTTGCGGGCGGTGATGATCGTTGTAGGCACAGTTCATTGTTCACCAACTACTGCACTGCACGATCGTTATTCGTTTCAACGCCGGCGGGCCCGGCCCCCTCAAAAAAGAGAGCTTTTTCGTTCATTTGTGGTCATCAACGTGAGCACTGATGCACTCGGCATCATTTTGCACTCTCATCATTGACGATACTCTTTCACGTTAAGCGTTCCCTTTTTTTTCAGTTCAACTTCTTTTATTGGCGACAAACAACTCATCTGCAAATTTCGTTCAGCGACCAATCTCGTGCACACATTCATCACCATCCCAAAAAGCAACCCGTTCTCATATTTGTTCTGTTGTTTAGTGTGTAATGCTCGTCGATGCATGAATAAAGTGCATCAACACAAACGCCCTCCCCCTCC
>JPKZ01001797.1:179560-190452 GCA_000803305.1 Toxocara canis
GTTATACCTTCGTATACCATCTCCCATCCACCTGTTTATTTCGTAATATTTATTTTCACATACGTTACATTTGTTATCAGAAAAATAAAGCTGCATTTGTCCATTTCTTCCCCTCCTCTTTTAACAGTTATAAGTTGAAGTATGTACAGTTACTGTGTAATAAAATCTGGATTAACCGCTAGTTTTGCTTAGCTTTTGTAATAAAAGCTGCCCCAGTGTGCAACTGTCGGCAATTAAGATTTGGTTAATCGTTTCCTGTCCAGTAGAACAGTCAAAATCCTCAGTTATATAATAGCGTTAAATCGTTCAAGACTGATCCCATATTAAGGCAGGAGGGTTGCTTTTTTTCATTCTTATATATGAGATTGCCATCTTCCATCACATGCGAGTTGAAAAGATATGGTTCTCAGTCGAATCACCGCGTCCGGTTGAGTCCACAAAGAGTTCGAGAAATAATCGCAAAGTTGACTTAACTGAAAGTTGAGATCTCATCCAGGGGGCGCAGGAGAGCAGATGGGAAGGTAGAGGAGAGAAAGTCGATGATTGACTCCTATATATTCATCATACACTATTCTCTATTGTTATTTTTATTGGTTTTTTTTTTCGCAAAAAAATGAAATTTGCCGAAATAGGCAGAATTTGATGTAACGTTGAATTGTCGCGATCGTCAAAGAATCTCATTTCTTAATTCATTTTTCATCTAGATGTTTTTGTATTGCAGAAGAAAGAAATCGTATCTGTAAAAGACGATTTCAACAGATTACATGAGCGTTGCATCATCGAATACAACAACGATGGATACAAGCAACGGTGGTACTACCACATCACAGACAGGACCAGAAGCGACTGATTTTTGCGTCGTTTGCGGTGACAAAGCAATTGGAAAACACTATGGTGCGGTCGCTTGTAATGGATGCAAAGGATTCTTCAGGCGAAGGTAATAAATCTTATTGAGACTATATTCTTAGTAGCAAATCGTAACAATAGAAGTTATCGATCAACAAAAGGAACATAATCAGCCAACAGTGATGGGCCTAGAATAGTTAGGAAAGAAATATAACACGTTTCTTTGTTATGGTTTAGCATTTAATTCAACACTTCAGAACGTATCTTAAGTGTATATGTTAACACACGAAACGGCACGAATGGTATGCAATACTCGAAACGCTTATACGATTCCGTAGGCAAAGTTCCTATATCGTCATCGAGGAATTGCGTTCATTTTCGCAGTTTTTTTTTCACTGACGTAATTCTTTGCATGAATTTTATCGCAAAATAAGAATTACTGCTTGTGAGCAATGACAGTCTGTGGTACCGTTTTTTTTTATGTGATATGTTTGCGATGAACTTCGGGCTTCGAACTGTTTAGCAATAAAAATTTGAAAAAAAGTGTTCTTTAGTGTAAAGTGTTCTAAAGTGTTCTTTTCTTTAGGGGAAAAAAAACTGAAAAATTTTCACAGTGAACTTTATCGCTCCAAATAGTGCACTTATCTGCAGAATGTGTTTATAGATCTGTTAGTGATGAATTTTCTTATATTGCACATTCCTTATCAAATATTTGATTTCGAAATACATACTTAAACGTTGTATAACCTCTCTTTTATGATCGTATGACTTCGATACATCACCAACACCAGGTGACTGTTTGGTTGGAAGGCTGCTATTTAGCGTTTTTTTTTTCAAAATTTATTGTGCCAAAAAATTACTAAAGAAATTTGTTTATAATTTTGGTCAAGAAAGAATTGGTATTCGTTTCACTGTTCTGCACTTATACAATTCATCAAAAGTACGACGATCAAAAGCAGCAGCAAAGATCATTTAAGAATAGAACGTCAATTTGTTTATTAGTGAGTTGAAGTGCGTATTAAGCTTGCAAATGTCACATCATCCATGCGCCCTTCCCTTCCCATTCCTCAGAAAAATAATTTGCTGCTATGATATGCACAAATTTATCACCATTTTAGCTTTTTTTTTTGAGTCTCACTTCACGTATATTCTTTCAATCTTTGATCCGTTAAACTTGGTTTATGATGTGATCAGTGGAACTGAAGTGTTTGAAAAAGGAAGACCGGTCGCAAACATTCACAAAACATGTAATTCGATAGTTTCCAAGTGGTGATCCGGGCTATAGGTGTTGATTTTATGGCCAGCTAGATGCTAGTTGGTCATTGTGAAGGCGAACCGAAAGTTAGATATTCAATAATGGAACAAATAATTAATTGTTTGACGTTGTGGTTGTATTAAGGTTGAGATCGTTATAGATGTTGTTCAGAGTTGATTAGATTATGTGACCGATATATGCTATATTAAAAATAAAGTAAATTCTGATATTGTTAGCTTCATTGACTGAATCCCAACAAGAGATGTTATTTTCGGCTCATAACAGAAACGTTGTTTTCGGCTCAGAACAAAAAGTTACGTTCCCTTCTAAAATGCAATCTGCAATCATTTACAAGTGTGCTGAAGTGTCTTGGTTCCTGCATTCCTATTCTAAACATCGTTATTTTTTCATCGTTTGCTCTGGCCTTTACAAACGCAGCTTCGCTACTGAGTTTGGCATGTTACTTATTAAGTAGATGAAGTGCAGTTTTGAAATCTTCTTAGGAGTGATCCAAAAGAAGTCATTTATTAGGGCCTCAAGCTCGCCTAAAGCGCTACTAAAATATGAAAGGGGCTTCCGAAATGTGAAAGAGAAACAAATGGGAATTTAGGAAGACTGTTTTGGTTACATGTTTCGCTTAAAACGAATGAAATCGAACTGACCTGTGCTCTATTCGTTGTTATCGTTGAAGTAGTGTTTTAAAGTTATATGAGGATAATGAAAGGACGGCATGGTGGCAAATAGTGAGCGTGATGTTTACACGAAAGAGTACAACGTACAACCAGTGTAAATTGGGGGCGTGCTTATGGATATGAAACGCACTTTTGCTTTAGAGAATACCCTTTCAATTTACTCGATCCATTTCAGTGTTTGGCAAAATCTACAGTACACATGTCGTTTCAATCAGCAATGCAACATCGATAAAGATCATCGTAATGCATGCCGATATTGTCGCTTTCAGAAATGCCTTGCGGATGGAATGAAACCGGAAGGTGAGCCGACTTTCCCGCACTCCTCTTTCTTTCAAATAACCGTAGGCAAAACAATTGCAAATTAAGCGAAAGTGAACATTATTACGACATAGTTTCCATTTAGGGAACGAGTCACCTTACATTGTTTCACATTCCTGCTTTTCTTCAGCTGCTACCACCATCTCAGATCAAGTCAGCTTTTCTTTCGTTTTTCTAATACCAGTCAAGACGGGAATTGTACGCTGAACTTTTAGCCATTCAAAACGAACGAGATCGAATTGGAAGCACAAAACGAAGTCGCAAACGCAGTCTTCCGGCACATCTGCAACCAACATCAACGAGCGCGGATGGTGTTAGTGATTCAGGCACGTTAAACTATTCAAGTTTAATAAGTTGATGATAAAACCGAAAGATTTTTTATAGTTCGGTATCGTAAATTTCTATCAGCTCTATTTATGAAATCTTCATACAATATTTTCTAACAAAAGAAATTTTTTTTTGTTACGAATGTAACAAAAAGTTTTGTTACATTCGTAACAGTGCATGAGGTGTAAAGTTTTCATTTTCGATGCAAAGTGCAAAGTTTCTTTTCATACAATTCTTCTTCGTTTTTGACAATTTCCATTTCAAAGTTTATCTTCTTTACAATTGTCGAATGCCATTTGCTTATTATTAATGCCACAACTTTTGCGAAACGTAAATATTTCTGCGATAAATACGTAAACGAAATTGATTCCATAGAAAATAAAAGTAGGTAAGAGTATTTCATAGGCGTTTATCGTGATCGGCATAACAAACGTTGTGTTATAATCATTTGTTGAAGTGATTGCTTAAAAATTTTTTGCACCCATCGTAATAGTTTTGCACCCATAGTCGAAGGAAACGGTGTTTTTTTTTTAGATGATGGTCCTTCACCGCCTCGAGTGGAACGTCGTATAGAAGAGGATGCAACAACGGCCGCATCACGTCGACTTGTCGAAATGATTGTTGATATTGAAGGTCGACTACAGGGAAATCACAATATTAATAGTATACTTCGCGGTGAAGAACAAGAGAATAACTCACGGCAACGGAGTGTTTCAATTATGATCGGTTGGGCCAATATGTTGCATCCACTACCCGAACTTCCCTTTACCGATAAGGCAAGTTCTATTCATCGTTTATTTAACCTAGCTATTCTCCACTACGCTACTTATTTGGAACTTAATTGACGCTGTTCTCGATTATACTACTTATCTGGAACTCGTCTTACGAGTATTTTGAAGTTTCAGTTTGTGTAAGCGATACTTATGGCGAGTATCTCTTGTGTGTAGTAGCGGATATTTATATTGAAATAGTGCTAAAGTTGGCTGTTTTTATTGTAAAGGCTAAGGTCCTAAATGCAAGATAAGCGCATTTGCTTAATATCGTCGTATTTCAAAGTCATTAAAATCGTTGTTGTGCTTATCGACAATGAAGTATTAGAGGATGAGTAGGCCATTTGTGGACGACAAAGCAACAGCACAACAGAGTTAAGGATGTTTTTTTTTTACTTTACACTTTACAGGTGCTGCTTCTGAAGCACTGTTCGGCAGCGTTCTCGTTGTTGCACACGGTACAACGGTCGTTATGCTCACCGCATATCGTGCTACCCGACGACACTTACCTCTCACTAACTTCACTGCACAGTTCTGATCTCGTTTCGGCGATTAGCCGAATCCTTGATGAGCTTCTATCACCTCTACGTCGAATTAATGTCGAAAAAGCCGAATTAGCCGCACTTAAGTCGCTTATGCTTCTCCATCCCGACGTGACGGGTCTTAGTGCCAGCTCACGTGATAAACTCCGTGAAGCTCGTGATGGTGTACTTAGAGCCCTTTTCAACTACCTCTGTCAAATCTTTTCACCAGCGGACGCATCGGTTCGACTTAGCAATTTACTTATGATTGTACCGGCCCTCTTCTCCGTTTCACAATCGCTGGCTGAAAACAGTCAACTTGGAACGCTGTTTGGTTTAAGTGATAATGCGCCAGCATCATCGAATTCACTCGAAACCAAAGATATCAAGGAGACACCGAATGCATCGCTGCTATACAAAGATAATCTCTTGCTCTCAAAGAGTGCACTTCTGGCTGGACTAGTTGCTTCGCAAGCAATTTCCACATATGCACCATTGCCTACCGTTCAGACGCCACCTGCCGCTAGCCTGACCAATATCCCTGCTGTTACACTACCGGTAAGTTATTAATTGTTAATCTAGCACTTTCTTTTTCAATGTTTTATTCTTAAAAGAATGTTTGCAGAAATTGATCGTTTTTATAAGTTTGTTTCTAATCCATAAAAATAGCTTAGCAACGAGAAAACCATTTATCTGTATCGCCTTTATCGTGTATAGTTTCAACTCAGATTTAAAAGCGACAAAATCTTCTGGTCTATATAATCCAACGATCTTTTTTATGATATATTATTTTTTCTTTCGAATTTTGGGGTCAATTTTCAATCTTTTCCGTTCATAAATAATTTAGGAATATTGTAACTTTATTTTTGCAGTCGTCTGAACGTTATGGACGAAGAAAATCGATGAAAGCATTCACTTTAAATTGGCAGTGAAAAAGATTTTTTTAAAACAAACGCTTTTTGATATATTGAGTCTTTGTGCAAGCACAATCAATGTTGCTCGAATAAGCCATCTTAAATGTGATATGTGAATACGAAATGAGAATAAGGCAAAAATATTAGTTGGTTGACTATTCAATGATTTCTTCCATAATGATTATAAACGAACTTTTTCTAAAAACTTATCCTATTTGCAGTTGCTCGGATCGAACACATCATTTCCATTACCGATGAAAATGTTCATGGCATAATTCGATGATACGTTGATGGCTCGAAGTCAACCCTTATATTTCGTCTAAAGAAGTCCTCAGCTGATTGCACCCTCAATAATAATGCCGAATTTATCATTCAAATTTCAGCTGTTTATTTGTAAATTTTTGGCGTATTGCTGCCAGTTGTATTATATAAGAAGTCCGATGCGTTCTCATGTCATGTAATGCATATATATACATAATTTATGTGTATAGTTCAATGCGATTAGTTTCTATTGTTTACACGTTTATAATGAGTCCTTCTTTGATGATGTTATCAGTTTTGTATTCATTACTGTCTGTTTGATATTACTGATATATTCGTATGTAAAATAAACATTCTGAATAAATAAATTAATTTATCAATAAGAACTTGTTCGCATACAGTAACACCGAAATACAAACGATATACTGCAATAAGACCACTAGATCTGAGCGATCTGAGCGATGAAGAAAATGCGTTTGGCCTCATAATGATGAGACTGCTTGTGTGAAGCGAATTCGATACACTAAAAGCGGATATATCATTGTCATCATTGGCGCATATTGTAGCCAATAGCGAATGAATAGACCATCGCTTCGACGTATATTTCTTTACATATTGACTTCACGTACTCGAATAGTTTGTTACACTCGACCAAGACAACCTTTAATTAATCGTGATTAGCAAACCAACTCAGATGTGCTAAACAATCTGTAGTCCCATATCCCTGAGATTGTTGTGTTTCCGTTCGCAAGAAAGCAAAGGATTGCATCAAATCGTCACAATGAATGTGAGGAGATGGTCGCATCATGAGCAATCGAATTTTAGGCAGGGGAAGGATAGCGGATTGAATGCCGTTGAAGCGGCCTACTTATTCGAACTATAACTTCTAAAACTAATGAATAAAATGCTCATTAACTGTTTGATATAAAAACTGACACAAATATAGACAAGAAAATGCCAAACATTTACGTCAAAGCAAACTGAGATTTGCTCACAGTGAGTATGGTGGTGCTCATTCGATCTTTCATTCCTAAACAGGTAGTTGGTTACCTCCCACTAAAGATATTCAATATTTTATAGACGGGTTTCGAACTCACGATAAAGTGATCATAATGCCAAAATAAGATGAACTGCTTAAGCGATCAGCGAACGTGAAGCGCTATTCGATCTCACTAAAACTAATAAAAATAAAGATCTTCAGTAATTCGGAGGAAAGTTATTGATCCATAAAGTTACAGGATGCATTCGACGAAGAGCAACCATCGTAAGACTGTGTCATCAAACTGACATGAACAACATGTGAGGCGATTTTTTTTTTTAAAATCATATTGTCATGGATAGAACATCAATAACGTGTGATCGATGGAAAACAACCGGAATCTTAAGCATTAGCGTTATCCTTTAAAATGAGTAATGCAAGAATGGATCCCATAAACTCTGGAACAAGCTTAGACTGCCGGGAACAGCAATACCGATATTAAGTTTTATATGGATTACAGCAATTGATGAAAGAATGCTTTGCCATGTTTAAAGCTTATATATTCAACTTCAAAGCAAACTGTTCACCTTGGAGAAGTTACAGTTATCTACAATTAGAGGTGCTAAAAAAAAATTGTAACCGACTCAGCGAGTCATAAAGGAACGATTCTAACGAAAAATATTATTATGACCGGTCGGTCATACTAATGCACAATCCAAATTTTCCTTCTCTGTGAACAGTTTGTAACAGGAGCTAGCCTCATGAATGGAATCGATCGCTAAATCACATTCGATTTTCTGCTTTCTGATATGTATTCCCACGTGTAGTTGAAACTTCATTCCTGATTACAGTTTCAGCCATTTTACACAATCCAACTTCATCAACGCTGCCATTGATCAGAAAGTGCAAAACGATGTGCACAGCTGTCGTTTGGATAGATCCGTTCGGGTTGGTTAACAGGAGAATAACAAAAAACAAAAAGGGATGCTATTCGAGGCAGTAGAAGGGATCATCTCTTGGTATCAGCTCATAAAGCATAACCTTTTAAAAGATGCGTTCAGCAATCAAATGCATTCTAAACGTTTTTCGTTGAAAGCTTTCTTTCATTTGCTTGCCTGTCCCAATCATTAAATCTCATCTGTGTGCAAAATTTTTGAAATCTCTTCGCAAACAACGTAGCAGTAGTTCGAGTGCATGTGCGTGCGTGCGTGCGTGTGTGTGTGTGGTATGTGTGTGTAGTGGGGTAGTCTGTGTGTGTATGTGCTGTGTGGCGTGTAATGTGTGATGTGTGTATGTGCATGTTTGTATGTGTGTATGTGTGCGTGTAGGTGTGTATGTGTGTGTATGTGTGTGATGTGTGATGTTTGTGTGTGTGTGTGCGTATGCGTGCGTGTGTAGGTGCGTGTATGTGCGTATTTGTATGTGTGGTGTGGTGTGGTGTGGTGTGGTGTGGTGTCTGTGTTGAGTGACTCACAACATATATGTTGCATGCTTGTTGAGCTGTCAATTTTCAACTCAAACGATTAACGTTTGCAAAACAAAGAAAGTAATGAGAGCTACCGAGACAGGGACTACCGCAAATGTGCTTTTGCATTTCTGCTCACTGAAAGAACCGGCTGCACAGATTGCAAATAATGAAGCATGCCTAACGATGCATTCGTATCTCAATCAGATCGACCGGTTGCACACAACTCCTGCAAAAAAATATCTTTCTTCTCTTTCTTTATGTGTTGTTTGGTATGATCAAATGCCGAGTGCTTTTTTTCCTAGGAGTGTATAGACGTTTAGGAAGTTGATGGAACAATCTAAAGGAAACGCATATCTTGGGAAAAAAGGCGAGAAAAAATTAAAGGAAATAAAAGCTGAAAAAAAACAATATGACAATGGATGTGTCGATGTGCATCAATGGAAACGGTTGTAATAAAGTTCTAAACTTAGCGCACGAATGAGGAATTTCAAGAAACACCAAACACCCTTTACTTAGTGCAACTGGTCGCACATGTCCGTTTTCAAAGCCATAGATTACATAATCTTTTTTTCCCAAACGAATAAAGCACGTCTGGTACGGTAATAAAACGATATGCTCTTTCGTCATGAGACCTTAATTTTTAAACAGTTTTTTCACAATTCTATCACTTCCTACTCTGCTACAACATTGTTTTGATGGCCTTAATCATTACCGAACTGAAGCCTTTAAAGCTAAAAATTAGATCATTTCCTTCAAAAATTATCACCTAGAATGCAGAATGTCCATATAATTCTTCCCCCAGCCTCTTCCGCTCCTTTACAGCTGAAATACTATAAAATCCAGGATTCTTATTGGATATTACATGGTACGGATATAATGAAACTTGTTACCCGGATATGTTAATGATTATCTGAAAAAGATCTTCGAATGCTTTTTCTCAACCATCCAAATTCCCGAAGTTGCACAGTAAGTTAGAAGTTATCCAGTAATAACTGAAAGCAAAAAAAGCGAGCGCAAAACAAATAAAATTATGCTATAATATGAAATTCAGCTAATCCCTTGAACAAAAATCTCTTATAAGCACCACACTAGATCTGCAAAATCGAGCATGAAATAAATCGCGAAAAATTCAGTGATTTCAAAGGAAGGGAATCTGCACAACTGCAAATTATATCGGCAAAAATTAATACTTCTTTACGAATTGTGAAATTGAAATTCTCGAAGTTTCAATTTCATTTTATATTTCAACTGTGAACTTGTTTCAGTTGATAACTGCTTACGCATATTCACGTTTACTTCGTAAATAGAGACCAATTGTTGCCATAAGCTGTCCATCAATTAAAAAAACAGCGGCACAACTACTATAATCTCTATCGTTGAATCGTCAAAGAAGTGATCTTGTTAAGAAAATTTGCTCTAAAATATATAGCGCTACTGCATATTCGTAGTGAGATTGTTATAAGGCGCAAATATTTTGTGACTAGATTTTCCGCCCAAATCGATGAACAAGGTTATTTGGTCGCCGCGCCGCATAGCGAGCGGTTCTTGCTGCATGGAAAAGAAGAAAAAAAGTTAATTAGCTCATTTGGAATTGATGATCTGGTTGCGCTCGATTCTACGGACATATCGATTTTATCGTATATATGTCCATGCACACCTCCATTTACTGCATATGTGTAAACGTGTATGCCAGTTTGCCGAATAACTGATGAACCCTTTGAGAAGCAAAGCATACTTTTTTATTAAATAAGAGCTCATTCGGTTGGTCGCTCTTCGAGCTGTGTGATGAATCTGTGAGCTTGAATCGTCGTCCTCTGTTGGCAATTTAGTTAAAACGACTGTTTATTTAGTAGTGTTTAGCTTGCCTCGGTAAGCGAAACAGATGGCATTTTAAATGCGCTACCACCAAAATGTAATGCGCTACATTCGATGTTGGTGATAATACGATGTTAACTGTTTTATGATGTGTTGTTTATTGAAGTTATGGTGTTGTATATAATTTCAGATTTTATTGAGTCTTTTTAAAAGTTTGTCGTAAAAACTTTTGAAAAGAGTTTAGTCATGTTAGAAAAATAAGTCTACTTGATGACAACCAAAACGAGTTGTTCGGATTTCTATTTCGCTATACGGGATCTTTATTTGCCATCTAAAGGTCATCATTCCCGCTTATCGACTACGGAACAATGTAAATGCACTTGAACATATCACGCCACCATTCCTAATAATAATTGTACTTTTGTGAAAACAAAAAACGACAGTATCTGTAAATTTTGAGTACATCTTAATAAGACAGTCAAGGCACATTATAGCATAAGCTCATTAAAAAAAAAGCAATCTCAAACTAAAGAAAATGCATACGGTCGATCTCGTTCCTGAAATGCGCCGATATCTTCCAACAAGAGGGAATACATCAAAAGTTTTTCGGATAAACTTTTGAAAAAACTAAATGAAATCTGAACTTTCCCCGTCTTCGTTTAGTCCATGGAGGGTTCATAGCTCATAGCCCTCCCCAATCATTCCCTCCCCGTCCATCCCTTACTA
>JPKZ01001797.1:191101-207296 GCA_000803305.1 Toxocara canis
TACGTTTTAAAAAAAGCGACAAAAGAATGTAAAAAACCCATGCCCAAAAAAATAGTCGCAATCACCTCAGTAATTTCTCAGATCTTGCGAACGAAATGATATGTGACATCACCATGTATGCAAACGATCCCTTAAATGAAACATCTATGTTTTCTTTATATTTAAATAAGCGCCTAATTTTTAAGGCTTTTATAGATTTAAAAAATGGCTTAATTTTAAACAGTCAACGCAAATGAAGAAAGCGTTACTTTCTTTTCGAAGCTGCCTGCAAAACTGTTGATTAAAAAAAAAATCGGCTCAATCTGAACGGTTACGATTGCCACAAAAGAAGTGCTATTTTACACTTTGAAAATATCCATAGTGAAATGGATAATAACAAATAGATTTACCTCAACAATTTCGCCGTCGTCGAGTTTCTGTTTGGGATTCGCATTCTCTGGTGCATCGCCATCAATTTCGACGGTGAGAAAACGAATCGAGTCATCCGTTAGACCTGGATCCAATCCTTGTTTTCCTTTCGTGCAAGAGATCACCTCAACAACATGAATGCTCTCTTGTTGTTTTTTCTGCTTCTTTTTTTTGTTCCGTTGCACTTTCCAGTCGCTTTGGTCTTTTTTTTTCATTCTAACTTTTACTTACACAAGCTCTCGCATTTTACGTTTGTTTGTTGTACTTCCTTCTCTTACATTATTGATTTTTTTTTCATATTTTTTCAACGATAGCTTCTTCACTCTTTTATAACAATTGTCCGCTTAAACTCTACCGATTTTAGTGCCTCTTCCGTTCGTTCAACATATTTTTCACTGATTTTTCATCATACTTAAATGAAAAATTTTCAACCATAGAAAGTCTTCGTTGTTTCATTAAAAAATTTTCAACCATAGAAAGTCTTCGTTGTTTCATAATTTGTTAAATAATTCCGAGAATTTCTTTTCGATAAGATTAGTGAAACTCGAAATGTTTAAGTAATATCATACTCGGAAATGTACAATTTACCGCTTTCCTTTTTTTTTAATTTTATTAAAAAGATAAACGCACAATTAACGTCCCTGAGTGCCCAAAATAACAACTAGCCATAAGGCAGTTGATGATTTATTTTTGCTCGGCGTATTCGTTTCGGCTTTTTAAAAGTTTTTTTTTAATTCTAATTTATGGATTTCCATTTTCAGCACTGCTACGAATGAAAGGGCTCGCAATGGAAATGTGGATTGTTCCTTGTTTTCGCTCCCATCTTTATAAAATCTCGGCAAATGATATTTAGGACATAGATATATACAACCTGTATAGCTGGGCAACTGCACACATACAGAGTAATTCAATGCACAGCTATATCGGAGAGGATGGCTAGAGGGGCGAAGTTCTAATATATTCTCTCCTCTACCTTGTCACTGAGTCTGATGGATGAGAAAAAAATTCCCAATTTAAATTTGTATTCTTATACTCAGAAAATCCTCAAAACCCACAGTCATCTGTTAAGTAGTAATACCTAGCAAAAAACTGTTATGACCAAATTTTTTTCCTTTTTTTTGCGTTAATTTTTCTTCTCTCTCTTCATTAAAATTTTCCTATGCTTTCCATTAACTCTCTTCATTTTTTGTCATTTGAATCAACAACTCTCTCTTTTCGTAATCTCGAACATGCTATTGCAAATGGTAGAGACGTGGAGCTATATATCGTACGGATAACAATTTGTCCCTTGAGATCGAGAAAAAAAGAACAGGAGGCAAAAACTGTTGCTAGAGGGTGACAGATGAATGCTAAAAACTCACTTTTGTAGCCGTATATCCCGTTTCCTCCTTCAATTCTCTCAGCCCAGCAGCTTCAATGCTTTCATTACCGTCCACTAAACCTGAAAATTACATTAACTGCGTCCGCATGCCATCTATACATCCTCAAAAACATTACTGCTTTTGACCAGCCATCACGAAACACCTCACCAGTTGGTGGTTCATTTGCGAAACTCATCTGCCCTAAGTGTTCCGGCTCCTGGATATTGTCCTTCAACAAGCGATGGTACACAATGCGCTCGTCGAACGTTAACAAACCTCAAATTATTCGAATAGAATAAACGCCATTTTAGATGCTCTTCTGTTACCATCAACTTGACCGCACTAAATCTATCGCTCATTCTGGTCATTCTTTACAGCTATAAAAAAAGGTGGCATTGCAGATGTAGCTATTGTTCCACCATTGCATACGGTATGACTCCTTCCTTATATCTGTGCGTCATTATGAAGTCGGGTGGTTAGAAAGGGGGTGCAATCGTAACAAATTCCGACTGCGCAACATTACGAAGACTAGCAGTTTGCTTTCATAGCAGTTCTTACGTTAATAACCTCAACAACCACACCATGACGCCCGTTTTATGCTGTCCTTATTCTGTACTATTCTCTACTATCTGTACCGAGGCACATCTTGCTCTTTTCCATTTTGCGTTCTGTAGCAAAAAACTGGCAGTGGTAAAGTAAATGATAAGAGTACAATTTCGTAAAAACAAAACTCCACAGAAACAAACGTTCGCCATTTGGCCGCACCCTTTATCAGTTTCCGTCAATTCACATTAATCTCAAAATCTTTTACAATTTTTGACCCCTTCTGGAAATATCCAGGCACTACGCGAGCGAATACAGCACAAACAAGGCTGCCTTTCCAAGTAGAGGAGAGCGAGGGAGAGAAGGAGATGGAAGGGAAGGAGGAAGGTACATGGGAAGCAGCAAATAATCCTTCTTACAGCCTCATGGTTTACAACCTAAAATGTATCCGAATAAACATTCATCGCTTTCTTTATACCTCATCAAAATTCGGCTTTGAACGCAACTTCATGCCAAGATTACGGCGAAATAACGGTACAGTGGAGGCCAAACATATTGATTCTTATATCCTTTTCGTCCTCCACTGTAACTATTTATTCACCGTAAAGCACAATGAACTCAGTAGGAAGATTAAATATTTAAAAGAACATATCTGAGCACTGATAAGGACGTCCTAATTGGGCAATTTGAAGAAAATTAAAATATGAACAATATTTTTAAAAAATTGAAGAAAAGAAACGTTTTTGAGTGGTTTAGGTAATAGCCGTACAGAGAAAAACAGTGCAACAGTTGCTTTACGCTGTGTGGGTGAAAATTGCAGGGTAAATCATGGAAAACGAAGCAAGGGCCAAAATATATTTTGAAAAAAAAACATCTCCTCTGTTAAAACATACATATTTTAACCTTAACGGAACCTAAACAATTCACAGCCTTTATCAGAAACAATCCTAAGTTATTCGATTATAACTGAACCTTTGCAAATACGTCGCATTTTTTTCCAATCTTTTTTCGATACTTTTCCTTATATATTAATTTTCCTTCTATTTACCAAACCCTTCCTCCATGTTTATTATTGCAAATTTTTGCAACACTTCTAATTCACATATCGCCACCCTTGTATCATGCAATTTCTCATTAGACGTGCACGACGTTTCTGTGCGCAAATAAAAAAACTTTCGAAAATCTCATATCTGATTTAACAAACAAAACTATTTATCATTTCCCACTTCAAGATTTCATTCGCTAAATTTTGTCGCATAACAACGATATAACAACAATTTTCGTTAAAAGCGTATTCAAGAATGGAACAACATTGCACTGTTCTTCTCATTTACTTTAAGTTTATATAATACCATCCTAATTTATTCGATAATTTATTTATTCGATTCGCCGTTGATGAGATCTAAAAAGAAAAACAGAAAAATGCCGTAAATGATTTGCAATCGACGAGGGAAATAAAATTTGCTTGTTCGATTGCAACAACAAAAATATGAACATTTATTTGGCACGAATTTTTTTTGCCAATTAGCGTTTATAACAACACAAACGCATTACCGCTTCCGATGTTTTTGTGACGTTCAGCGTTCAATTCATCGTATTTGCCGAAACGATATTCGACAGAAGAAACCACAACAAAGGGAAAAAAACATCGAAGACGATCGCGTTGCGATCGAAAGACTATTTTCATAACGGTTTTTTTTTTTCTGAAATCTACGACGGTTGCATTCGACGTCGTTTGATCGTTCAAAAAAGAAATGGAATGCTTATAAAGCAAACTATAAAGTCCAATACGGGTCGATCAATCGTTTCATTGTTGTTTGGTCCATAAATACAAAAATGAAAAAAAAATACGGCAACGTTTTTGTTTGTAACTGATCAGGATCGCTTCCGTTTAATAGTTGCATGAGACAACTATGTTCGCTGTCTTTAATGACCACATCTGAGAAGGGGTTATTACGGCTAAACTTGCTATACTGTTGAGGTCATTTCTCAGCTGCTCTCAATAAAGCCAAACGCATTAGTAAACCGGTTGAATTCGAATGATATATCACTACATAAAGAGAACACAAAAATATTAGCAAAATTTTGAAGGGATTGCAAAAGAAACGAGCGATAATCATTTCGATGTAGCGTTACGCGACCGAATCGTCTTGTGTTTCGTGGTGTAACTGAACTGGACGAAAGAGGGAAGACAAGTTGGTTAAGTGTGGTAGAGAAGTTGTGAGAAGACCAACGCTAAGTACCTCCTCCCCTCTTGCCCTCCTTCTGCCATCTTAGTCCTCCCGTTCTAGCATCAGTTACGGTACACATGCATTTCGCCGCCTCCTCGAGCTTTTCTATCTCATTCCAGTGAATGGGCTTCAAATGTGAGATTCAAATTTCAGGAGATCACAAAATTTTGTTGCACGACAAGAAGCATGATAATGCTTTTAGCATATGCAGTCTTGCTCTCACTATAAGCTGGTACAAACTTATGAAATGCTTTTATTTTCAAAAGAACTAAGCATTAAGCTTCTGTGATTTGTAAATTTGAACGCCGCTGCGATGTTGTAGAAAGAGGAAGAAAATACGGAGAGTTGCGCGGGTGTAAAATGAGTGGCATACAGCAGTAGCCGATCACATGAATCACTGAAGAATTATTCGCTGCGAACATTTTAGCCCTTTTACGAGGCATAATCGAATTTCTCTCTCTTTTCTTCTGGAAATACTCGCAAGAATTATTTTAGAAACTATAAATTCTTTTAAGCCTTGCTAATTTATTACTTACTGTAATTCGTAAGATAGGTTCAATTCTTACATTTCCTATTCCAGAAACGAAAGTTTACCATAACCTTGCACATACTGTGACACTTCCTTCTTTATTTCAGACACTGATTGCACTTCGATCCCGAACACTTAGTTCATCATGCGTGTTTATAACTGGTTTAACCAACGTCCATTTTGTTGCAACATTTTTGTCGTAGGTAACGTCTTTGCGCGCACAAGCAAAGTACAAAGTAATTAATATGGAGACCGTTGTACAAAGTGTATGGTGTGGTAGTTCAATAAGAATATTAGCACTGCCTGCTGATAAAGTATCAGTCGTGCAATGATAAATCCTTAGCAGCAGAATTCGTTCTTGCGCAATTGATGGTTCACTAGCAGTAATACTGGTAAGGAGTTCAGAATTTTAGCGATTGTCACGATATGCTATAATTGAGCAGTGATATCAAAAGATATCAAAAGATATTAAAAGATGGAAAAGCAAAGGAAAAGTTGTACGAAATTTGAAAGCATCATTCGCATTATCGATATAGCGTAAAGAGCTCTTGTTTTACGAGCAAAATGAGCAAAAAATTTCATGTTTTTATTGAACTCCTTTAAATGTTCACCACTACCTTATAATTTTTAAGAAAAACAATTTTTAATAAAGCAAGTTATGCAGGAAAGCGAAGGGTGAAAAATATTTTTAAAAAACGGAGAAAAGTTCAGCGGGAACCACACATAGACGTTCAAAAATTCCCTCAAGACGGTCTTTTCCAGAAAGAATCTTCGTTTCTTCTCACTCCACTGATATCCTCAATATCGTTTATGCTAACGTTACCTTACAACCAGCCAGGTCCTAGTGTTCAAGGTTCAAGTGCCTAATCTTCAATCTCGAAGCCAGTCAGCTTACGTTATGAGAGGAACGTCAGCCTGAAGACCACAAGCTTGAGTTCGCTCTTGAAGTAACACTTATTTATATCAAAACCTCTCCGAAACTGACAACCCTCATGAATAAAACAGTCATCTCATCATAGCGTTGAGAAGAAAGAACACAAGACTCAAGAGGAACAGAAAAACCCTGGAGAATTGCGATAAACACAAGATCATCTCCTCAACGGAAGACTCCAAAAAAAAGTCTTTCTGAACTGGAGGGTTATTCCCTCAAATTTTCGCAGAAATAGAAGATTGTTTTTCAAAAATGCGACGAAATAGACGTTAAATTTGGAAAAAAAGATTGTAAGAAAACATAGATAGCCTCCGTTTTCTACCCAAGAAAAAATAAGAAAATTTTCAAGAGATGTTTTTGCAGTTGAGAAATAAAAACCAGTTTCATTACAGATTGCCTTTGTGCTGGAAATGTTTCCGCTTAAGAAACGAGTGCAGTCAGTGTGTTCGTTACAATCGTTCATCGGAAAAAAAAATAAAAATATTTTTGTTTTAAATTCCACATTACTTTAGCGTCAATTCGTAGAAATAATTCCATGATGTGCAATTTTTCATTAGATTTTTCTATTTCATTGCACTTTTGAGATTTCCAAAATTTCATCGATATTTCATTGCAAATAGAAATACCAATAAGAAATTTTCAAAAATTTTTAAATAATTCAATGCGAGACTCTTTTAAACACTAAATGAACATGAAAAGTTCACTTTATAAGAAGACAGTGCACAGTACGGTTCATAATTGGTGCAATGAGAGAAAGAAAGAGTGGTCTTTCTTTCTTCGGCTATTCTCAAATAAATAACGGCAAATCATATTGAAAACATAACATGGCACTTTTTAATAAAAATTCTGCACATATCGACGCTAAGAATTTCGAGAATTTTCCGAAAGTGGGAAAAATTTTATGGAAAAAATTTGAATGCCTACTTTCATTTAAAATAATTCAATCGATTTCTAACGATACGATACTTTAGTATCTTGAAGCAAAAGACGAAAAAGACTGAAAAAAAAACCTGCACTTTTCTGCACTAATTGTCGCACTGCAAACGTAAGTAGCGTTTCAGTTTGCAAAATTACTGAGTTTTTGAAAGAAAGGTCATTTTTGGCTAACTTTACTGTGAAAAATGCAAAACTCGAGAGATGATAAAAAACGAGAATATTTTTGTTCGAAAACCTGTTTAACGATATCGTTGAGCTGAACGCTCGTCGCATACAAATCAACAACTTTTTTGTAACAAAGTGCAAATGCACTTTGTATGACATTTAAAAAATTTGACTGTAACGATGCGCATGCGATCATTCCGATGAAAAATTTCAAGGAACTTGATTTTTTTTTTGAGAGAGAGAGAGACAGAGAGACAGAGGGAGGGAGAAAGAGAGATTTTTGAACATTTCTGATGCTTTCATTTTGAATTTCCTCGAAATTTTTCGTTCGAATAATCGCCATCCACATCATTTGCAGTCATTGTTTCTCCGATGAAAAATTTCAAGGAACTTGATTTTTTTTTGAGAGAGAGAGAGAGAGAGACAGAGGGAGGGAGAAAGAGAGATTTTTGAACATTTCTGATGCTTTCATTTTGAATTTCCTCGAAATTTTTCGTTCGAATAATCGCCATCCACTTCATTTGCAGTCATTGTTTCTTTCTTGTCTCAGAAGGTTTCTTTCTGAGATAGCTAACATTTAAAACGTCCACACCGTACACAATCATCGCAGTTGCCTTTAGCGCCCAAAAATCATAAATTTTGCCAATCATGACAAGATAGAATTGAGACGGATTTAAATGTTCAAAATGTGATATTTGCTTCAAATAACTTTTTCGGGAAAAAAAATAGTCATATTACTGCAATCGCACCACTTGTCACAATTGATTTGCAAAATTTTCTCGAAAGTCACGAAAAGAATGCCTACAGCCAACAACGACCATATTAACAATCCCAAGAGCATGTTTTTAGTGTTGATTATCAAAACGATAAATAAATCATTTCATAGTTTCTATGCTTAAAAAATTCGGATTTAAATGTTCAAAATGTGATATTTGCTTCAAATAACTTTTTCGGGAAAAAATAGTCATATTACTGCAATCGCACCACTTGTCACAATTAATTTGCAAAATTTTCTCGAAAGTCACGAAAAGAATGCCTACAGCCAACAACGACCATATTAACAATCCGAAGAGCATGTTTTTAGTGTTGATTATCAAAACGATAAATAAATCATTTCATAGTTTCTATGCTTAAAAAATTTCCCAAGGCTAAAATGACTGCTGCCGTTGATAAACTAAACGAATAAGGGTGAAGCTACCGTTCCCAACAAAAACTTTTAAGCAGTTTAGCAAAAATTAAACACCCCAAGTGTAAAATTTCTGAACTCTTCTAACGGCGTTTGTACGTGAAGGAAATCCACTCTACGCCGAATATATTTTCATTCGGCATGCGAATAGATGTGGTTTTAAGTGTTTGGCAAAAAAAATTGTGTCTATGATAGAGCTTCAGCAAATGGCACAGGCGATCTAAAATTTTAATGGCCCATTGAAATAGTATATCCTCCAGAAGACGATATATTTTGCGACGGCGTCACTCCACGTAAGTGATAAAATAGTTAGCAAATAAAGCAAATGAAATATTCCCATGCAACCGATTAAAGCTCACTCACTAAAAAATGGGATCATCCCATATAGCATGAGCATTGCGTATTTCAGCTAAAAATTCCGAAATTTGCATCTCAACCGATCATACTGTCGCTAGTGGTCCTCAGAGTCACCAACCGATCATCGTAAATGACGTATCGCAGCATAACTTAGAATTATGAGTTGATACTCCATTTCACTGCCAAATGCTGCAGACTGTCACTTCAAAAACCGTGATACGAAAAAAAATTAATTTACATTATTTTTAATTGCAACGCTCATTTCTTTCGAAAAAACATGGTGTAACATGGCCCAAACATGGTGTACTCGAATTGGACATAGTACCATGACCTTATTCGCCGCTAAAAATTAACCAAAAAATTCCCCCACCATCAGAATGACAAGCTTGCATCTGTAGCGTGCGTTTTTAGTGTAACACTGTTTTCAGCTTTAAATACCATTCCTAATACACTCGACACGAAAGAGACTTTTTCTGGCGCAATGGATAACATAAAAGATTACGTTAAAGAAACTGACCTTTAAGTTTTCATAAGTCATATTGAAATATTGAGCCCATCGACGAAATTTTTATTAAAAAAACTATGCAGTTCCGCGAAGACCAATTTGTCAAATTTTGAACTAATATCAAATATAATGACGAAGAAGACATCCGAGATTCAACCCGTAAAAAAATTTATGTTGCATAAACCCTGACATGAATACCAATTTACGTTGAAAGGGATCTGAGGGACAGATGCGCCGATGATAAATTTTCAAGTTTGTTCTAAGAGATGCGAAATAACCTCGAATTCATGCCCTGACAACTGCACTATTTTAGATCCTCGGAGCAGCATACTAAACCTGACAGGAAAAACGAAGCTGAAGGTAGAAAGCTTTTCCTGACTTCTCCAAAAAGAATGAGGATGAGTGAAATGAGAATGGACAGCGTAGGAAACGAAGTGAAGGAGAGACTGAATTCCCAGAAGATAGTTTTAAAAAAAATGCAAATCCACATCGCCAAAAGATGAGAAGCGAATTCAAGAAGATGACTGCAATGATTTGGGAGTGCACTCTAGATCATATGATATTATTGCCAAATTCGATAAATCTGCCTGCTCAGAACTATCTAACTGGAAGTAATTTTTAAAGATAGGCTGTTAAGTGTTAACCATAGAATCGGAAATTCTACTAGAGGGGAAGCACAAAAATAAATGATATTTGCGGTCATAGTGAAATCACGTGCTGAAGTTACGATTTTGTCACCTTACAGACGGAAAAAAAGTTACCAGTAAATTTCACCAAAGAATAAATTCGTGACACTTTTCTATGCTTTTATAATCTATACAAAAAACTAGAAGAGCCTTAAAAAGTTGCAAACAGAAAAGATCTGAAACATACCAGCAGGGAACTCGAGGCAGAAGCCATTGATTGGAATGCGGTATTGCTTAACGAGCACGAAGTACTTTTTACCCGCCTTATTTAATGTGGCAATGATATCCACTCCGTCAGCACCACCAGTCGCTGCCGTTGTGCTTCGATGCGCTGATTCCCATACCTGTATATAAACGAAGGAAGCAGAGATTCCTAGGACATACAAAAATCTCGTTGCCGCGGACATACCAGAAAGGAGACCAAGCGAAAAAAAAGTTGAAACTTTGGGACTGTAAACTGTCCCATTCGCTCATTAAATCAATTTGGGTAGCAGTATACTAACTTTACCATTTCTCTCTCTTAGACCAATTTCAAAATCAAACAGTAACAGAAACCTTATCCCATCCCTCTTATACTCCCATTCACGAACATCTTATGAACCGTTTTAGGAAAAACATTTACCTGATAACAATTACGGATGTTACAATTGCTATGCGAACAACTTTCGCTTCAAGAAACATCTCTTAGGCTCTTATTCGTGTTCCATGAAAGTTCAAGAACTCAAGAGTTCAGTGATCGTCGTTTGAAGTTTTGCTAATCACGTCAAAACTGTTTTTATTTTTGCCAGTTGGAATTTCCACACTTATTAGTGTCAACAGCCGAGTTTTTATAAAAGTGGTCTCCTTTTTAATTTCCTCACGTTAATATGAATGCGGACGTAATTTCCGCAATAAAATAAAGAAAAATCACTAAAAGGGCTTCGTTGTTAATTAATTTAATTAATTTGTTTGCTTGTCTAAAGCAACTCACTTGCTCAGTTTGAGTGCCCGGTTTCTTGAAACGAACTCTTCTTGTTTTCAACCATTTGCCGTGATAGACGAACTCAGGTTCGCCAATAATTTCAAACGGGCAATTCGCAAACATCGAATTCAATCCTTAAAATCGCATACTTTACAATTCGAATAGCAACAAAAAAAACTTTCTGCTATGAAAAGATTAACCTCAGTGGAGAAAATTGGTCGGTATACAAGGTCATGAGACAGCAGAAACTCTAGGAAATAGTCATAAAAATGGCCAAGAAAAAAAAACGCAGCCTCGGGAACAATTAGCTCTAAAATCGGAATTTTTACGTAGAGGGAGCAAGGAGCGGAAAGCGTCTTACGAAAAAATGAAATTTTCAAATCGCATTTTTAGGTAAGCGTGGAATATTTTTTGATATTACTAAAGTCATAAAAGAAAGGGAACAAGAAAAAGGTTCAAAAAAAGAATAAGTGGCACACCGAATGGACGGAATTCGACATGAAAAATCCCCATTCCCCCCCCCTCCGCCCACATCCTCATTGGATCTCACCAGGACTAAATTTTCTGATGTTTTGGCTCAGAATTTTGAAAAACTGCTTGAAGCATATGATAAGTGGAAATTCCAACTGGCAAAAAAAAAAACGCAGCCTCGGGAACAATTAGCTCTAAAATCGGAATTTTTACGTAGAGGGAGCAAGGAGCGGAAAGCGTCTTACGAAAAAATGAAATTTTCAAATCGCATTTTTAGGTAAGCGTGGAATATTTTTTGATATTACTAAAGTCATAAAAGAAAGGGAACAAGAAAAAGGTTCAAAAAAAGAATAAGTGGCACACCGAATGGACGGAATTCGACATGAAAAATCCCCATTCCCCCCCCCTCCGCCCACATCCTCATTGGATCTCACCAGGACTAAATTTTCTGATGTTTTGGCTCAGAATTTTGAAAAACTGCTTGAAGCATATGATAAAGAAAACCTACGAAATCTACGAAGCTAAAAACAAGCAAAATTCGTATAAATTCATCCCTAGAAAAATTTTACTCTTCTTTCCCAAACTCACGATTTCCTTTCATCAATCCCTTTAGATCATTCGGGCCAATAGTCCTCTTTCCCCCTCTCTTGACCCTCCCTTCCCCCTTTCGAGCAATCCTAGAAATGCTGATGCAAGCGGCTTCACTACTTCCTCGATTCAACGCGACACAAAAATCGCTAAGTTACAGAGCTATTTTTGTTGTCGAATTTGAGAACGGTTTACTGCCACAGTTTCGCTGACAGATAGCCGTGGGGGGATATGAGAAGTGGCCGAAGGGTGGAAGGAGGGCGAGGGAGGGGGGAAGGGGGATTTTTTATGTCGAATTCGAACTAGAACATGATGGAAAGATTTTCCATAATCGATTGCGCGATACGGGCTATAGCTAGCTAGCTAGCCACATGTGAGTTATACTTCTTACGAATCAGGATACCTGGTTCGTATCGACACCTCTTGCATGTTGGTTAACAAATTATACGAATATATTATTAGCAAAACGGTACGACAGTAAATAGGCTACTGAAAGTGCAAAGCCAGAAAATAAATGTTAGGCGGACTCCACAAAACTCTTGTCAGAATCGTTGCTAACTAGTTGATATGAACGCGTCCATGGCTTCCATCTTTTTTTGTTCCTGTACCAATCAATAAATTGTTCCCCAAACAGATGCACATATCGAATGCGGATTATCCAGTTCGAAAGACCGCATAATTGTGATGCTCCAACTTCACCGCCAAAACAGCACCGTACCTCTAAGGCATAGTTTGTTTTATCGAAAAAAATGAGTGATGAAAATTTGTTAATGATGAAAAATTCAGTTGCTCTTATTTCAATCCTAAAAGAAGTATTGGGAAGATCAGTGAAAAAAAAAAGCGTTCGAATAAACCAACAATCAGAATTAATAATTGTGTCGAGTTGTGAACTAGAACATGATTGAAAGATTTTCCATAACCGATTGCGCGATACGGGCTATAGCTAGCTAGCTAGCCACATGTGAGTTATACTTCTTACGAATCAGGATACCTGGTTCGTATCGACACCTCTTGCATGTTGGTTAACAAATTATACGAATATATTATTAGCAAAACGGTACGACAGTAAATAGGCTACTGAAAGTGCAAAGCCAGAAAATAAATGTTAGGCGGACTCCACAAAACTCTTGTCAGAATCGTTGCTAACTAGTTGATATGAACGCGTCCATGATTGTCCGGATATAACAGGGTACTTTATGAACAACTACGTGCTGCTGAAATTATTACCGACGATCAATTTCAGATTGCATGAAGCGAAAATGAGCAACAAGAAGCAATAGCACTTTATAGACTATTCCTTTTATGCATCATTGACCATTCCTGTATACTTTATCGCAGTAATAAATATTCATTGTGTTATGTGTGTAGAAAATCAGTGAGTACTTCTAATGTTTAGGGCAGTTCATCTAAAACCTGAGCGAAGAAGTTGGTTGATCTCTCGGTCTTTCGGACCCGTTCATTTGTTCCAGTGATTTTAGGTGTTGCAGTCCATTTAACTACCAAACAGAATAATCCATCTTTTGGTTCCCAGATCAGTTCTCCACCTAGACATTAATTTTACCCAAATATACCTTAGTATCACAAAATCACCGAAGACCGTAGTCATTATCGTCGTTGTGAAGTCATGCCTTTTCTGATTCGTACCGAAATGTTGCATCTTAATTGGCATTCAACACCGTAAGTGTAACTTCCGTACGAACATCTCACTCTATTTGCTTAAGAACTCAGCTGCAGATGCGGTTTAAGGATATTCTTTAAACGACAAATCATCACCTTTTCTTTGTTTGAATCGACCTAATCGATCGAACTATTCATGCTGAATGCTTGCGATCATTTCGTTTGTTTCTTTAAACAGCGAAATAGATGCGGAGTTCATCCCAAATAAGGTTGTGAACAATTTTCCGCGTTCCATCCATGCGTATTGTACAGTCCCCTTTTTTCTCTCCCTCTCTCTCCACCTTTCTTTCTTTCCCTCTCTCTCCTTCTCACTCTTCGTCTTTGTCAATGAAGAACTCTTTTTAAAGCAAAATTTCCGTTGCGTTCAGTCCATTCAAAAATAGACAAATATTGAAAACAAATCTGTTACAGGCACGATAACGCATGCAAACAAAAAAATAATAATGAAAAATAAAATAAAGCAAAACTTCGATCGACCGCCAATTTCCATTCAATTTACAACCTTAATGCGTAGCGACGCACCACACACCAAAGAGAAATTTACTCACGCACATTTTGCAACGGTCGTTTTCTCGCCTCGGGTGCTCTTGAAATGCTGGAAAACATCAAAAAAGGTGCCAACCACCCACCATCCATTGGTAATCTGTCAGTATGGTCGTGCATACTACTTTGCAATACCTCGAATAGAGCATACGAACTTGCATTATTTGCATGCATTTCGAAAGCGAGTGATAGATGTATGTTCTATATTTCTGCCTCTGCCTGCTTGCATTCTTCAATTTGAGAATCCATGGTTTTTTGACGGATGACAGCAATGTTGAAGGCGACGGCTTGTGATATGGCCAGGGATAGGGACTGTTCAAGGTTATGTAGAGGAGGATGTTTTGTGCGCAGTAACAATGCAATCATAATCTTTGCGCATACGCGTGCTTAACAAGAAAACGATAGGCGAAAAACTTCCATAAGCCAATGGATTAGCAGATACTCGACAACCGTGACGTTGCTCTGAACGAGTAATTTCAGAACCATCTGTAGTAATTTAGAACTTCTAGCTGGGATAACGAGCCTGTTGATACTCACTTTTTTCCACCGCAGCTCTCCCTCTCTCTCCCTCACAGAGTTTTTGGCTCATTTTGGTTGCTTCAGGTCGCAAGATTGGTGCCACCAAAAAATGTTCACACAAATCGTATTTGGGGTCACACTCTCTGATAAGATCCCTCCTCCCACTCCACTTTGCCTCTCACTACGACTACTTCAACAGCCTCAATAACTGTTTGATGATTATCCCATAAGAATATAAATTGATAACATCGCAACTTTTCAGCTTCGTAAAGCGGATCTATACAACAAATAGACGAACGATCATGCATACAATAAACAGAATTACATTTGCGCAACAAAAAAAAATTTGCAAAAACTCTAAAAAAATTTCTTAAAAATCGCAGAAGGTAAACAAAACGCAGCAAAACATAACGAATACTAAACTGCAAAACATGTCATATTTTGAAAAGTAAACGAACTTGCAAAAATGCGCAAAATATAAGGAAAATTTCAGTTGTCCATCGAGGCGAATATGAGGAGGGGAGAATGATTGGCCGTATTGTCATCACTTCCCCTCTCACAGTGTCAAAGTGGTTGTGCATGGTGCGAACACATAGATGAAATATAACTTAAGATGGTTGTGAAAAATTAGGCAAAAACGTAAAACCAACCCGCACGGCTAAATAGTTCAATTTGACGATTGCGTTGTCCGTGACAAAAAGACCGATCGATCGTGCTGAAATCTATATAAATGAGAATGCCCCTTATAACTATTAAAAAAGCCAACGCATGAAAACATTTTCAATAATGCAAAACTTTGACTGCAAAACAGTTTAGTTAATTATTCATCCAAGTTATCAACTAAACGGCGGACAAAACTGCAACTATTTAGGAAAGGGTTCAAGCAGCCAACTCAACAAGGTTGCGAAACGCATGTAAATTTTCTAATAAATCTAAATGCCCATAGCTTCTTTCCTCTTTTCTCCCCCCCCCCCCTCCCCCCCAACTATTTAGGAAAGAGTTCAAGCAGCCAACTCAACAAGACAAGCGCAAACGCGGACCCAAACGTCTGCCACAATATGGGTTTTGGTAATATCGCCTACCATGTCAACTGTTTTCATAAACTACTTATCACTAGTAAAACGCACCTAGTAATGCGTTTACCCAACCGACCGACCGTAAAAGTTATCCACTAAAAATCGTTTTTTGACAATCTTTTGTGACGGTTGCGAAACGCATGCAAATTTTCTAATAAAATCTAAATGCCCATAGCTTCTTTCCTCTTTTCTCCCTCCCTCCCTCCCCCAACTTACCCTCACCTCCCCTCAACAGACGAGTGAATGTGATGAGTATGAGAAGCAGCCTTAAAGAGCATGTCAAAAGCGTCAAACATCGCAGCTCTACTGCAACTATTCTCAAGATATGTGGCACGCATATACACAAATACCAACAGACACGACGTCGCCACAACGAGCTTAGGAAACATGAATTGGGCAAGGCACATAAAAATGGATTTTCAGCAAGAATATTTTGCTACTTTGCTACTAGTTGACAGTTTATGAAGTCGGGTAGCCGGACTGGCAAAAGTGATAAAACACTTATCGTGCTGGTCCCCCCCC
>JPKZ01001797.1:207398-238354 GCA_000803305.1 Toxocara canis
CCGCACATATTTATTTCGCAAATGTTCTAAGGAGGGGACGAAAAAAAAAGAAATCAAATTTATCGAAGTAAGCAAAAATGAACTCCCAGCAAGAATATTTATTACGCGCTCTAATAAATGCAACGAGAAAAAGCGCATTTTCGATGCCGATCGCTTTTGAGTACAATGTGCGGCCGGATGACATTTACTACAAACAGCAAACGCCATACTACGTCGAGGAGTGGCTGCGTCCTAACTTCGCCTTTTTTGAATAGATTTTTCAAGCACAGTGACTCGTGCAAAAAAAGTGTGTGCACGAGCGTTAGCAACTAGATTTCGTGGAGTGGCAATATACCCACCCGCTTGGGGATTGAACTTCCATGCTAGAATTGAAAGTAGTTCAAACTACCGTTTTTTCTTCTAATTTGAGAAATCTTCACCAATATCTTAGACAACAACTACTCCCCCGCTCTCCCCTCCCCCCTCGTCCCCTAATCTCGGGTATGTCAAAAAATGCAGCTCAGCATTGGGATTATGCATTTTAGAATCCGTAAATGATAAACATAATTTTTTCTTGCAGAGATTTATTCATACGAAAACCTTAGTGATTCTTGTTTTGAGAACCGAGAAAAGATCGACTATATTCGAGTCGGATTATCGAAAATCGATCGCAACAATGCACGATTGTGTACGATTGTGAGCAAATCAAATTTTCGATGAACAGCATTCGTCACTAAACTTCCGTTAAGTTTTTGCTATTCGCTAATTCAACAACATTAAGTGAAAGAGGCTGAATTTACGCAACGATAGACGCAAAAATTATTTCATACGTCGAAAACGTTAACAAAAGATTGATTTTGGTATATTTAAATAACAATACATGAACGATCAATCTTGAAATTTAAATCGTTAAGGTGACTGAATTTATTTTGCCATAAGGCGTGCCCTATATTTCCTCTTCGATTATATATTATCAGGCCTACAAGGATCGTATTTGAAGAGCGATAAATATGTAGGGTATGGATAGGTATAAGAACATCGTTGTTTCGCAGGCGCATACTCGATAGATATTCGTATAAGCAAGACTGTGGTTTAGACCGCATAATGCGTCGGGTTGAGATTGTATACTAGGTTTATGTTTCGGCTTCCTGAGCCATAATATCTGACCGTCGCTGTTATGATACTTCGAAATCCATCATCTTCCTTTCAAATAAGGCAGATGACTGCTGCTTGAAAGCTTATACTGTTTCTAAATTCGTGTTTTGGCATTCCCATAAAGATTCTGGTCATATCATAAGCCAGATGCAGGCTAGTTATTGTACATAATAAATGATATATTTTAAGATAACCTAGAGAAAACGCTAGAAAATCGTTATTGAAAATTTGCGAACCAGTTAGATGAATCGGCTAAATGACATACTTTTTAGGTTTTGCAAAATTCTTGTCAGCCGCAAATTTCGTCGAATTAATGCTCGTTTACAAAATGTTAATGATTTGAGGATATAGATTTATGCCTCATTTCGAAAGCAACTTTTACAAGCGGCAATTCCTTTCAAATGCGATATCCATTAATTTCAAAAACTTTAAAAAAATGTTAATAAGTTTTTTTTCTGTTTGACTTTATTGCAAGTCGAAAAGCATTCCACATCAACGTGCTTATTTTGCTGCTGTCATTTTGCATCTTCTTCCTGTCATTTTTCCTTTTTCATTCATTGTTTATGTTACTGTCTTTGTACGTTAAATAGCTGTTATAGCTGTTCTGCCTGCGAACACTTTTATCTCAACGAAAGCAATTAATATATGCGACTATTTTTCGTTATTCAAAACATCCCCTCCTCCTTCTTCCCCCTTCTCCCCCCCCCCTTCCCCACCACCCGGAAGCACGTAATTATATAAGTGCATTGCATACTTTTCATGACAAAGAATAAGTGCTTAAACAGATGAAATAAATATTCAGTAATTGTGAAATCGTTCTCAAACTGAGCTGTAGATCGCTGATAAACATTTTCTGTGAAGAATCTTATTTTTAGAACGTAAATGGTTGTTCTTTTGGACGTAGAGCATTAGTTCAGCTGTTATAGCTTCAGAAACTTAAGACGCACATCGTATGTATAGGTCGTATGTCTTGGGCATTCGACAAATGTTTTACTTACGAGGACAATATTTAAAGCGTACGCGAAATGCGATAATAAAGTGATCAGTGAACCACAACGAATCCACAATGAATCAATAAAATACGTGTTAATCCGATTAGGTGTAAGAGCGCTACAGACGAGATAACGACTAAGCATAGTTGAAAAAGTCGAAAAACGTTGCAACTGTCCGCATTACTCACTCCATCTAGTCTATTCTGAATAGGACGTATATGGCACATAAGCATTATCAGTTGCAGCCATGCCAATTGTATTTTTTTTTTCGTTTTATTTCATCCATTGAAACTGCACATTAAAAAAACTGTTAAATCATCAAACATGATGACCGTATATGGAATGGACGAAAAAAATTCGGTCGAATTCAGATGAATTCAATTTTATTTAAAAATTTTCTTACTCGGTGTCAACTAAACGTTCAATAGCTATAATGGCTAGCCGGATTCATACTAATTGTACGCCGTAAAATGTTCTCGTATAATGAGATATGCTCGAATCGTTTACAGCTGTAACGAGTAATGAAATTTGAAAGAAAAACAAATCGGAAACGTAAAGTACATTTCATATGCAAATGACACTTAGGTGTGAACAAATCGAACACTATTTTAGAGAGAAATAAAGCGATCTGCATACTTTATGTTTTCGATTTATTGCAACTTTTAATAAAAATAAAGTTGATTTCTGTTCACTCATATTTCTTGTGACAATTTTTGAATATAAAGTTTTAGTAGGAATCAATATTGTTCGGCTATTTTTACTCTGTCTTATTTCTACTTGTTCGCTTTTTGTTCTATGTAATTGGCTCTCAATTAATTACTTCATAAATCAGTTGATTACCAGGAAAAAGTTCATATTACAGCGCCATATGTGACAATATATATATGTATATATATATATATATTTATGTATATATATATATATATATATATGTATATCAGCACTTCTCTGATGGTCTTTTATCTTGTTCCATATCAAAACAAATGCTCAGTGCTGTTTGAGAAAGATAACGTTTAGAGATGAAAAATTCGATCTCTTATCATTGCCATAAATACGAACGTTAACTGTGCTCTCATTGCTTTCGCATCGTTCTACCTACAATCTACTATTGTGCAGCGTGCAGATGCCGTCGGTACAACGAATAAGTGTACACTTTCTCTGCTAAAATAATTAGAAAGGGAAAATTTCCGAAGGGCATTGGATTGTTGGCTGTTTAATATTCACACCACGCATAAGTAAAGAAAAAAGTTGCTCGTATTTAAATCGTGGTTTTACCGCTGTCATTTCATCTTCATGGAGAGCGTTCTTTTAACGAAAAGCAATCGTCGTCTTTAAAAAGGCGAAATATTGCATACGAACTTTAAAGGATCTGTATCATGCTTCTTTAAATTAGCTAGCTGCATATGCAGCAGACTTGAAGGAGCTAGTTGCTTGTATCAAATGGTATGCTTTTCTGCAATTAAATGGATGAAGCTTACGGACTAATATCTTCATACTCGATACTTTATTATCAAAGCATGTCCACTCATTTGATTTAAGGCAAACGCTCATCCTCCGTCTTTTCCGCATTTGACAAATTAAATTCACCAGAAATTCAACATATCAAATATTTGCGTTGCAATATCGCGTTTGTTGGCTTAAGCAATCGCTTATTTCAAAACAAATTGGTCTTTGAATTAGAGACGAATCAGATGCAGGTTATCATAGGTGGTTGCCTGATTCAATATCTTGATTCCATCAGTTTCTACAGCTTACTTCCACCCATAGCAGTGGTTAGGCGAATAGTCTATTTGCAGTCGGCATACGTATGAAGGAAGCGCTATACAAATTAAGATCCAGCAAACGAGGATACACACCCTTTCCGTGACAAACGTGATCCTGAAAAATGATAGACTCTGTTCGCATTTGGAAGTAACATAAAGGAAGCTTTGAATGTGGGGATACTGAATGTTCGCATACTACAGCTTCCAATACTATCACTGATGCGAAAATTGAGCCCCAACTGATAAATCGTTAGTGATGAATTCGAGTCCCTCCGCTTGTCATTTATATGCCTTATATCGCATATGCGAATGTAGACGGATGCTGGCAAAAACTGCATCAGCGGAATTCCTCAGTCGCTTATGAAAGAAAAGATTCAAAATTCTTGCAGCAATCATTCGTTATCACCTAATGAAATGCAAGCGTTAAAAGTTACATTGAAATCAAAATTACAGACAGCCGCAATGAGTTGATCTAGCATCGGAGTTGATTTGTTCGATGTCATTTGCAGTTTTCATTGTTCTGCAAATTTTCCGTTTATTGATGTTTGTATTTCGACCATCGACGTGTTTGTTGGCTGGTAGCAATCTGGGAGAGATTATAAAGTAAATACGAACGGCAATCGACCAAATTACTTGGTGACGTATTCGAGCCGAAAGAGCGATCGACAACGTGCACAGAGTCAACTTCAAAATGCAGATACGTTCCCAGTAGATGTGAACAACAAGCATCGGTTATAGGGGTCATAACGGCCGATGTTAATAGGAAGATGGGGAATCGTTGAACAAGTAACGCCGACAATGAGGATGGTGCTTTTGAAGACAGCCTTCGTA
The DNA here is from genome assembly GCA_000803305.1 of Toxocara canis. NCBI lineage: Eukaryota > Metazoa > Nematoda > Chromadorea > Rhabditida > Toxocaridae > Toxocara > Toxocara canis. Next base: position 212,119 of record JPKZ01001797.1, read on the forward strand.
GGGATTTGATTTTTGTGAGCAACTTAGCAATTTTTATTTCTTCTGCGACTTTTTTCTCATGCCCTCCTCTGTAACCGATCATTATTTTCTAGTATCTTCATTCTCCTGCTATATAAGGAGTTCGATATAGTGTTAGAGGAACTCTACGATAGACAAAGTCCAAACATTATTCAACGAAATTTGACCTCGCTTATTATTAGGAAGATTTTTTGCCTAATTTTCTGTGTGACTTCCGACAAAGAAGCTATGCTTATCTGCCCGATCTAATAAACATACGCAAAAGTTTGGAAATCATAAGAATGTAAATCCGATATTATCGAGGCCATCTGAAGCACTGATCGCTACCGGCGGATTTGCTTGTATTAGCGGCGAAGCACTATCAGCCTTCCAATTTGGCCTATTGTCTTCTATGCGAATTGAAAGAAATTCTGGGTGGTAAGAAATTTTCTAAAATGCACTGAACTTCCCGAGAATTTTACTCTGTTCCTGGCCAGTGAATATTAACGTTCTACTTGTTAAATAACACATATGATATTGTGATCAGTAGGGAGAACTTGGAAAATTGAGAGTTGTTTGTAATGAGCGCACTTTTTTGACACGAATAATTTAGAAGAGAATTTAATTTCGGTAAGAGAGCTTTTATTTGTTGAAATGCGCTATTTATGAGTCGGTTTCTTTTCGTGACTGCCAACAAGACTAGAGACCACAACGAAACTATGGGAATGCTTGATTCATCGATATTCTACTCGGCGACAAAAAATTTCGTATATAATTACAAGCGCACAGTGTTGCCCGATAAACGTTGATTCGGCTAACGTTAGCGATAGTGAATATTAAGCGTATTGTGTTGACAATTTAGTCGACCAAAAATTATTACTTGTATAGATGGCAGTTGGCCTAATCTACACAGATTTTGCATATCAAATTATATTTTTGGTATTTTTTTCCGTTGCTGATACTTTTTAGCCACGTCACTTTGACGGCTCGTTCAGATTTATAGCGATCTTTAATGGAAGGGATCGTTTTAGGGGAATTGTATTCTAAAGTTTCAAATGTTTCGAGAGTTATGAAATATATCGAACATGTTTGTTATTCGAGACGGTTGATTGGTTCAACCAGTAAATAAGCACAGAAAGAATCATGAAAGCATAAAGTGACGTAATCTGACCGTTGAAACTGTTGCATTTGCAGAAACAGGAAAACTTAGTGCATTATATCCGATCATTGTTCCTTCCAAAGTTAGGGGCATGTTTTATGCTGAAAGCAACAGAAGCAACTTGTAGAAGGTTACGACAAGCAAAGGCTCATTAATATTACGGCATGGTCAACACGAAACGAAACATACAGTAGGTAAACTTTATGGTTGAAGACAGAGAAATGAACATTCTTTCTGAATTGAAACCAGGAGCCGCAACAACTCGAAAATCTAAGATATACGACGTGTTAAATAAACAGACGGCATACGTCTTACGTTTCTGATGTTAAGACAACTGAAGACATTACATCTAAAAAAACATAAGAAGTAGCGTGAGTGCATTTCTCATCAAGCTTTTTGTATGTATTTGGTAGTTTGCCAAGATGGATATCGAAACTCTGAGGGTAGATAGGGCAGTGAGAGCAGAGGGAGGACAAGGGGAAGAAGAAAAGTAGGCCAGGTCTTAAGTATTATTTTGAGGTAACAAAAGTGAGCAGGAACATTAATTACTTTTGGTAGTTTGATGGTCACAGATGAAGGATGTTGAAATGTAAGAAGATTCCGGATGCATTTTTCACCTACGCAATAATCACGTCAGAAAGGTTTAGCAAGTGATTTGTTCTTAGGTTCCACAAGTTTGACTTGACGCTATAGTGAAGACATAAAATTCTATAAAACCTTATCTCATATTGCACAGATGTATAGGTTATCTCAACCCCGAACGATGCGACCGTCACTCAATTTAAGATCACTCTACACGATGAAAAAGCGACGACCGAAACCAACACTTCTGGAAACTGCTATTATTTGGCAAGGTTGTGATGGTTGCAGATCATATGCGAATAGTTTAATCAAAATGAGCGTTAGCGGTAAACGTGCAATTATTTCACCTATCCAAAATTTAAAAATCGCGGATAGCTATAAATAAGTAAGGATATCAAGACATTTTACTAGAGAAATTTCGCCTCATCTCTCAAGGCAAGAAAACAACCGTAAATAAATCAATTTGTATAGACGTGTCGAAAACGTAAAGCAGCTTTTGTGCAGCTGATAGTTTTACCACATTTTTTGAAAGCTTTTCGAAGAGAGTTTTTATATGTTGTGCTTAAGCGGCACTCTATTGTATTGGGAACGTGCAAGAAATGTGGCAGCTGCTGGTATATATATTATTGGTTGCTATGCTGACAGTGAGCTATCCTTCACTAGCATTCGCTTTCTTTTATATGTTTCTATCGTCAACCTATGATCGTTTGTTAACTTAGCACTAAAAATAAGAAGAGAAAACATGCATATAAAAGATTTGCTCGCAAAGATTATTCAGTAAAAGTGTATTTTAAGATATTCAAAGAGAATTTGCTTCCATATTTCACTATTTACATACGGGTAACAAAAAGTACCAATAATAAAGAAAGCCTTTATTATTGGTATTTTTTGTCGCCCGTATGTAAATATATACATATAATTTTAAATCATATGTCATCCAACCATTTATACACTCTCGGCTTCCTATTTACGGCTTGGCTTGTTTACATGCCGCAGTGCGTCTGACGATTGATAAGAAGTGAAATTTGGAAGTGTTCATTTTCCCAAAAATAGTTTTTATCAAAATGATAACTGCAAGACGACTTACTCATGTTTGAGCTCTGAATGATCTCTTTTCATTCGTCCAAAAAAAGATTATCTTTAATTCTCTAGACTTCTTTCTAAGAATAGGTGTCTATAAAATTTAACAAATTAAACATTTACATTATGTATATTAGTGCCCTTCTCAATGATTTTTTCAAACTGCTAAAATATCATAACATTCATCTTGCGAGGCTCATCAAATACGTTCGCTTGGAATGATTGCAAACATATTTTGTCGCCCTAAAATTTACGTTCAGGCATATGGATCATCAACAGTTGCAATCCGCGATACGCTTTGATTGCTCAACAAAAATCCATTATATATTCGTTTTCTTGAAAGCTGTCATCTCAAAAATCCTTCTACTCCTTGAATGTACGCTTAATTTATAAATCTTAAGAATTTATGAAACAAATTTTTAAATCACCAAGTTCAGCTTGATATATATAGCGAACTTTTTTAGTACCTTATTCGATTTTTTTTTTCAGCAGCGTTACAGATAGCCATATAAAATGAGCCCACCTTGCTATCGTTTACCATTGTGTCGGCCGTTATGTAAAACGCGTACCGTTTATGAGGGACGATGGATTTCAATGAGAGAAAATGAGTACGGCAAAGGAATAAGCAATTCCATTCAGGTTCCAGTATCCTATACAGCAACTTTCGATTCTTAACTATGTCACGTGCATATTTCACTCCACGCTGCATGATCGACGACTTAGCGTACATTTATCCTTCTCAATGATTTTTTCAAACTGCTAAAATATCATAACATTCATCTTGCGAGGCTCATCAAACACGTTCGCTTGGAATGATTGCAAATCATATTTTCTCGCCCTAAAATTTACGTTCAGGCATATGGATCATCAACAGTTGCAATCCGCGATACGCTTTGATTGCTCAACAAAAATCCATTAAATATTCGTTTTCTTGAAAGCTGTCATCTCAAAAATCCTTCTACTCCTTGAATGTACGCTTAATTTATAAATCTTAAGAATTTATGAAACAAATTTTTAAATCACCAAGTTCAGCTTGATATATATAGCGAACTTTTTTAGTACCTTATTCGATTTTTTTTTTCAGCAGCGTTACAGATAGCCATATAAAATGAGCCCACCTTGCTATCGTTTACCATTGTGTCGGCCGTTATGTAAAACGCGTACCGTTTATGAGGGACGATGGATTTCAATGAGAGAAAATGAGTACGGCAAAGGAATAAGCAATTCCATTCAGGTTCCAGTATCCTATACAACAACTTTCGATTCTTAACTATGTCACGTGCATATTTCACTCCACGCTGCATGATCGACGACTTAGCGTACATTTATTACAAGCCGTTATTCTTCATGTTTTATCACTTTTATTTTCTCTTTATCTATTTATCACTTTATCACTTATCACTTTATCACTTATCACATTCAATCATAAGTTCTGACAATCCTAACCATTACCAATACATCTTATTATATCAAAAGAAGTTTCCGGAAGCTACAAAGAGGCAACTGAGGCAGAAGCTATGTCGAGCATGGAAATGACGAGAGGGTTGAAGACAGGGAGTTATTTTTTCAATATTTGCTGATTGGCGCTTATGGAACGAACAGGTCCGCATTACTTGGCAGTACTTAACGCTACTTAGAGGAAAGAAACAATGCATGTGATGTAAGGTGCTTTCTAGAATGAGCCTTATTTGCGCTCATACGGCATTTTTTTTTTTGCTCAGAAAATATCACAGCAATGTTCTAAACTCTTTGGTCGATAGTAGTCAATGCTGACAACGACGACTGCTGGAAATTTCGACACCCAACGTTCCGCGGCTTTCGGCTTTCCATTGTCGACGCGATGAGCCCCGGAAATTTTGACAATACTCCACAGAATGGACGCTCGTCGTACTGCTGAAAGCCTTGAAACGGTGAAACGCCGAACGGTGAAAATTTTGCCGATTTTGGCTTTTGGCTTGCGCACAGGGTTCCTAGTATGCCGCGGTTTGGTCGGCGATCTATCAAATCCGGACTTCGATAATCATCGCCGAGTCTTCAAGGGCATTTTCTGGTTTTTTTTTTCGGCATCAACATTGAGAAATTTGAGGCAACGATTGCAGTGGCTAGTAACGACCTAACAATCAGTGCCAAACGTCTAAAATCCGTTCAAACGCTAAAAGCTGTTGATCCGTTCGTTCAGCTTTTCTAATAGCGCTATTAGTACTTATCAAATACTTCGATGCGTTTGACAGCTTGACTGAATCATCTGCTCACATCGTTTCGTGCTGAAAACGAGTTCGCTTTTGTGTGGTGGTGATTTGCGTAATAAATTCATTTGCACTCCACTACATTCGAGAAAATTCAAAGAACATTCCAATCACATCTCGATTGATGACACTTTGACAATCGATCGAAACCATCCAACGGTGAAATTTTACTCGCAAGCTATTTCTAGTTAGCTCACGGTCTTTACAGGAGCTTTCCAAACCGTACAAAATCGCTATCCATTTACAGAGTCTTGAAAAAAGCAAAGCTGACGTCTTGGCCCCCTCTCCCCCTCCCCCCCTCCCCCCCCGATCATTCTTTTGCAAACGGATCGTAAGCTTTTCGATGTACTAAAATTATGTGATTTTCTTCTATAGTGCATACTTGTTGCAGTCATACGAAAGTGTACACCGTAACAGCAGAGCGAAAGGAAATGACGTCGATGCAGCATATATTATTGCAAAACTCTTTATTGGCTCAAAACAATACTTCATTCTCATAAAAGAATATCGAATTCCAGTGGCACAATTTTGTCTCGCATTTCCGCACGGTTTGCTCGACCCGTTTGTTCGCCTCTTAACGAACATTAATTTTTCTCTTGTTTAAAATGCAAATGTAAAGATATTTAATGAATTATTTTCTCGACTAAATTATTCATTGGTAGATGAACGAATATTAACGAGTTAAAGCATTCGCAGTGGGTAAGGACGAAAAACATGTTTACGCAAACTTAGTTTTTCGGGGAGTTTTTAATCTATACTTTGGATGTACAAAATAGAAGAAAGCCTATTGTTTACCTTTATTAATGGAAATTTAATTACCTTCTTTCAAAATACCAGTCTTTTACAACCATTGCTCTCAGCTGAGCCAGTGGGTCGAAAAACACTCCGGAATACCAAACAGGCTAGTGTGATCTCATCTGCTGGATTCATCTTTGTAGTAGAGGTGATGGAATCGTTACTCATAGATAGGCGCACCATTGCTCCCCTCCACAAACAAATACTTCAATTGGAGAGTGATAGTAGCAATTCGTAACTCGATTTCGGTTTGGAGTCGCACTCAACTGAAAATATCGAAGGAATAATGTGGAAAAAAGAAAGAAGGAAGAAAGGAAAAACGAGAAGGTTTGCATATTTAGCTGAAAGACGAGATCATAATGAAGGATAGAAACTGGTGCGGGTGGTAAGTCTCTATATATGCCGCTAAGGTTGTCTCTTTTAAGAAATATGAGGGTGGCAGCTGGCGACGATCCTCTTGATTCACCTTTTATGAGAGTCTATGCTGCAATAACGCAGGATATATGAGAGCAATCATTTGCCGCTGCTCTTGCACTCCTCTACGTAGATGGCCTTTTTACAGCTAGTAGAGAACAACCAATTCATGAATGATGTGTAAATTAGTTCCATGGACCAAAATATAACATGTTGATGCATAGGTTAATAAAAATATTAACAAACACATAATAAATCTACTGTTTGAACTAAGAAGAAGTTTCATAGCGATCCTCATATAAACTTTAACTTAGCACCTGTCGGTCAGTTTATTCGCATTAATATCTAGCTCGCTGTTAGCTTTGCCTTTGGAAATACCACTGTATTTCGGAGGCGCATATTCAGGAAAAGACTGAACCTAAAGGGGCTCGTCCAAAAAAGTGTTAATAGTTGCCTGTTTAACAGAGTGAACCAGTGCTGTGTGAAAACCCGGTAAAACTGATGCGCGATAAGGAAAGTCGTATGTGCGGTCATCAGCGCATCCTTATGAACTATGAATCGAATGAACGAGTAGAGTACCGTTCCCGACACTTGTCCTTACCAGTTCTCGACGTCTGTAAGCAATGAATACTCACTTACTCGTCGCATATAGACACTCATCTTATGTCTAACTTACAACTCATCATTCTGAACATTTTAAAGTATTTGAAAGCAGCAAAACTCAGGTATGGTGAATGAAGGGGAAACAACAGCGGATGCCGGCGTTAGAGAACTTCTCGAAGAAACCGGCCTAAACGTGAACAAGGTATTTACCCCCATTTACAAATCCTAGTGATTTTATTTAAGCATTCTAGGTATTTTTATGAACCCCTGATCTCATTTCCTCATATTCATTCTCAATTAGATACATTTGCTGAAATCGTCACATATAAAATGTCATTAAAGTGAACGTGCCATAAAAACTCTTTACGTTCGCTCTTCCGCGTTGTTTTGCACATCCATAGACAGATATCAGCGTCCATGGAGAACAACCATCAAGCAGACAGTGACACAGATAGAAGTCAAACTTCGTCCAAGCGTACGACGGTCCTTCTCGTTTCTTAAATATTAGTTCGGTTACCAGTTTAAAAGTGTGAAATTTTGCTGATAGAAGCTATCAAATGTAATTACATTGATTAAGATGGGAAGTGAAAGAGATTAGAAATTTTATGCATTGAACAAGGCAACATTGGTAAAGTAGTCAAATTACAAAGAGACCTCGCCATTTTCGCATAAAATTTTTAATCTCTCTCACTTCCCATCTCAACAATTTCTCAATTGTCCAACCGCTTTCTTTTGACCAAATATGATTGAACATGCGCACATAACCACCATGCTGCCACACTTTTTGAATCGTTCTCAAATGGATGTATCAGTTTCTTTGTACTGTACTGACCCCGTTAGCTACATGATCAATAAGTGATTGCACTTGGCCAGCTTAAGAAGCATTTTGTACGGCCAGAACGACACAGGAATGCAGCTTCCCGAAGCATATTTGCTAGCAAGCCTGCACATATTTTGGATGTTATGCACTAGTACTCTATTGAAACTCGATATTTCTAGGTTCTCTCATGCTCCGAAGGTAGTCAACTGTTGGTCCCTACATTTTCGGACGTATCTGTACAATTCGTAACAGCTGAAGTGAGTGAAAGTGATCTCGACAACATCGCAACGAAGCAGAAATTGGATGATGGAGAATTCATCGAGGTAAATTCATCAGTTTTTCATCCCTAAAATGAAGATTTTTAATGACCATATCCCTTCTTCCTTCGTTTTCTTGGAAAAAACCTTGTCATGTATGCATGTACAAGTAGAAAGTCACACGAAGCATAAATGGCACGGAGATACGGCACACACGATTCATACTATGTATAATACCTTCCTTACCTGTTCACGTGCACATATCAGGCATTTGTTATAAAGCAAGGAATCATGTCCCTCTTCACTGAAACAAGACGACTTCGCGCATAATTTTCTCGTCCAAATCTGACTCGTGATAGCAAATTTGCACTTGCACGCTCCCCACCCGATATTAGTTCTGTTTTCTTAATCAACTTTTCTTCTCAGCAGTCATATCGAGAGCTTTGAGCAGCATCCAACAAGCAAATTTTCAAAAATGTGTTCCATTGTGAAAAGAAAAACTATTCGGACTAATATAATGGATGCTATCCAAACATATCTGTACAGCTCTCTTTCTTAATAAGAATACATATATTACGCTATACCATACAACACGTCAATAGCTTTGCACAACAGAATACTTTACGCGGGTAATCTGACCTTAGCATTGACAGCCTTCAGCACGCGCTGCATTTTATCCGTGTTGTCCCCATGCGAATTTCCTTTTGTGGGCAGTGTGTTACTATTGCATATGAAATGATGGGAAGTGATCTCGACAACATCGCAACGAAGCAGAAATTGGATGATGGAGAATTCATCGAGGTAAATTCATCAGTTTTTCATCCCTAAAATGAAGATTTTTAATGACCATATCCCTTCTTCCTTCGTTTTCTTGGAAAAAACCTTGTCATGTATGCATGTACAAGTAGAAAGTCACACGAAGCATAAATGGCACGGAGATACGGCACACACGATTCATACTATGTATAATACCTTCCTTACCTGTTCACGTGCACATATCAGGCATTTGTTATAAAGCAAGGAATCATGTCCCTCTTCACTGAAACAAGACGACTTCGCGCATAATTTTCTCGTCCAAATCTGACTCGTGATAGCAAATTTGCACTTGCACGCTCCCCACCCGATATTAGTTCTGTTTTCTTAATCAACTTTTCTTCTCAGCAGTCATATCGAGAGCTTTGAGCAGCATCCAACAAGCAAATTTTCAAAAATGTGTTCCATTGTGAAAAGAAAAACTATTCGGACTAATATAATGGATGCTATCCAAACATATCTGTACAGCTCTCTTTCTTAATAAGAATACATATATTACGCTATACCATACAACACGTCAATAGCTTTGCACAACAGAATACTTTACGCGGGTAATCTGACCTTAGCATTGACAGCCTTCAGCACGCGCTGCATTTTATCCGTGTTGTCCCCATGCGAATTTCCTTTTGTGGGCAGTGTGTTACTATTGCATATGAAATGATGGGAAGCGGTGTTTTTGCTTACACCTCTGAGCACCTTTCCGCTAAAAAGGATGGACTCGTGCTGCTCTTTTAAGCTCTAGTATTCGTAGGCTTAGTAGATGCCACTTAGGCTAGACAGCATTTTTGGCTACACCACAAGCACTACAGGGGTCGTTCACGGCCTTCTCAGAGAATGTGACTGATGACTGCCGTGGCACTGAACGTGACACTAAGTTCATTGTAGGTTGTGATCGTCGAGTGTCGTTCGCTTCTGCAGTTTGTCCAACAGGCTTCCGAAACAATGAACGTTGAGGCCGTTTTGTATAGTTTCGCTATCGGATATGCAATGAGTCACTAATGTAACATCATGCATGGAAGTACCTACGATGGTTGGGATAGAGGATCCTGTTGTTTTTCTCAGCTCTTGATTATGCTCTCTTATAAGCAAGCATACATGAGAAAACCCCGAAGTTTAGTCGCGAATTTTGTCAGACTTCATGACAGTTACCGTAAAATGAGAATTTATCGCCCACAAGAAATCGACCTGATTGGCGCGCCACTCACGCGATCACCACTTTTCTAGACGTTTATTTTCGATGAGGCGCATGTGGGAAAGAAGAGACGAGGAAGAGATGAGCAAGAAAAAAGTCGACTTATTATTAACAACTAGATCAGTACTGTACATGGCAAGAAACAATGAATTTTTGTTCACGACCGCCTCAGTAGTGACACAAAAATATCGCCCGGAACGCGCAAACAAATTGCTACCTTAATGTTCGTCCTGCAACGTTCATTTCCAACTACGGAAGTGAACCAACCCTGCAAGCAGTCGAACTGGTGACTTTTAATTTGAACATAACTTAATTCTGAGGTGGAACTAACAACTGTAGCAATGATTTGCACGCGTAAGATGGGATGCATAGAGCGTGAATCAGTTCACGTATGAAAAGTCCTTCGTGACGTTCAATATACTACGAAATGAGGCAAAAATAATACAAAACAAATACGAGAACCAAAAACACATTCGATTACAAATTTTCACATAATTCTTTTCGAGACATCTCAACAGCTAAGTCATGAAAGAGTACCTTATCGTAATTTCGTCTGCATCTCTCCCGTTCTCCAAATGAAAGCAAGCACTCCACTTGCACCCACCCACAACATATACTATTAGAAATCATAAGATTTCGTCACAGCGACTGAATAACGTTTCTCGCAAAGCATTACTATACGGAAAAAGTGCCTCCTACTCTCTCTCTCTCTCTCTCCCCCCTCCCCCCTTCAACGCACGTTTCTTCCCTTGTATACGAAACAGCAGAAAACCATAACCAGTGCCCGGCTCAGCAAAGGGGTAAAACAGGAAAACGGTAGTATAAATTCATATAGTACGCACCATTAAACACATTAAAATCACTACACAACAATATGGAGAACGCTTTCGACGTTACTTTAAGAAGGCTGATCAGTAATTATTGCAAATATATTGCAGTCTGCTCAAAGAAGGTGAAGAAAGAGGTAGGGGAAGACGCTCTGCAAATGAGGCAGAGAGTGGAAGAATGGAAGGGAAGGAGGGAAGAGGAGGTGATGAGGGAAGGGGACAGGGGAGGGAGACGGGGGAAAGGGAGGGAGAGAAGCGGAGACCGGGGGGAGCGGGAGTAACGGTGGAACGAACGAAGTTTTCATGTAGCTAACAGTGCAATTATTCTGCAGTCAAAACTTCAAAATGGTTAATAAACGGTCTCAAAACAAAACCCTTTTAAGTTTTTCGAGGCATCGCATTATCTGTCTATATCGTACTGCTACATATCCACGCTATTACTGTGTATTATCATTTATGCATGCTCAATCATATAATCTATCGTACAAGCTCAAATTCACATCCTCCACTTCCTCCCCTTGTACATTTGCATTTCAGTTCACATCAAACGCCTCATTCGACGAACGGTGGCTTATTTGCACTGATTTCCCCAAATGGTAGAGGAGAAAGCGATAAGGTGAATTTTGAGTTCAAACTGGGCTATTCTCAAAAGACAGAATCAAATTTTGAGGTAGAGAGAGGGGGAGGGGGGGCGAGTGAGGCGAGAGGCGGAATGAGAACGAATTCGAGTTTATTCAGTAAATCCATCTGGGCATCCTTGCATATTCGCAGAGATCATGCGAACGTAATCGTCATAACAAATAGTTGTAACAAAATGAATGATGCGTATAACAGAAGGACACTTCAGAATAACCATGACGTGCCGACTAAAAAATAGTTTAAAGGCTCCCAACTGCTGGAAGCTTCATTCCCTCAAAGTTTCTTTTATCAAAATAGAGAAAATGATCTTGCCCATTGATAATGTTCATTCAAAGCCAGACGCTGATAAAAAAAACTCAAGATTTAACAAACAAATAAGCTTCTTTTATCAAACAGAACGAAAAGCTCTTTTATTTCCCAAACGATAGCTCACATTCCCTATTTCTGGCCGTACATCGCTTAAAATGTTGAAAAACCTTTCAGTCTCTCTCGGGTTTTACGGTTCATTTTTGTAGACAAGGAAAACAAATGCGGACAACAACTGATTTGCATGATTAGCTCTTACGAAGATCTCTCGCTGAAGCAGGCGTCGAAGAACGTGATGAATGAGTCTCTCCTGAATATAATATTCATTTAAAACTGTCATGATATAACTAAATTCTCCACCCGCCCTCTCCCCCACCAAAAGAAATCTAGTTGCACATAACTGCTTCAACGCCAAAGATGAAACAGTAGTTCCTATGTATGTTAATAAGTCTGTAGACTGTTTTCTAGCTGCATGAACTACGCACTACCATACCTCAAATAAACATCTGCACCAAAATATGCATTAAATTAATGGAACAAAAAAAAAGTCTCAGAGTCTTGTGGATGAAACCGCTTCAAGACGAAGGAAGATGGATGAACGGCAGAAGGGGACGAAAGGAATAGAGATCGGAGAGGAAAAAAACACCTACATTCGATCACGATCAACACCAGATAAGTAAATGAAAATTGAATTTAAAAATACCAGAATCTCTGCGCTTCCTCCGTGGTAGCGGTCGGCTAGTGGTGGGCGGAGGTGCAAGGAAACTTTGCTCCTTGCTAACCTCCTCCTCCTTCCTGCGTATCAACTCCGAGTAATCGCCGTCCGGTAGGAAGAAATCCGATTGCGTGCTAAATTCCGGCGGAGTATATTCATTCTCTTCGATTGCATTCATATTGTACAGCTCGTCCAATTTCATTTTTATCTAAAAAATTCTTTGTTCAGAAAATGCATATAAAGATGACTTTTCTATCCACATCTACCAATGTTTTTGCAGCAACCAGTTTTCGAAAATTTGCGCGGCCCCCACTCATCTTTGCGATGTTCAAGACGACCAAAAATCATCACAGAAGTTTTGGCCAAAATCAGTAAAAACTTTCCCAAGGTGCCATAGACTTGGCGCTCTTGTCCACAAAAATTCATTTCATTCTGCAATAGACTTCCTAGGCTGCAACGGGCACAGAAACTTCTCGGGCCTTATTCTTTTTCGCCGTCTGCGAACTAAGCACCAACCATGCATGATACACGCATTGCTTTTCACTCGTACCATTCGCATGCAGATCTCGGTAGGAGGTCACTTACGCCCTCTTCACTTCATGTTCTAATTTCCATTTCACTCATCTACCCCATCCCATTTCCAGCTCTATACAGACCCATTTAAATGCCAACCTTTTTCCATAGACGTCAGAAGCAAAAAGACAATAACAGCCAAGTTTGGATATGCATGGAAAAAAAGGAAACCTGTTCACAAGTGGGACGTATTTTGTATTTTGGATGGAACGTGGCAGGAGAGTGTTTGTCCCTGATGTCTCTCTGCAGCTCCAGTTTCCGCAAGTCGTCATCACTGAGCACATCCTCGAAATCTGTGTCCTCATCCTCGTAGACGTTATTCATGAGATCCGTGAGGCAAGAAAGATGAAAATGCCTCGAAATACCTAAATGCTTCGCTCGGCTTGGACCCTCTTTTTGTCAGCTGCCTCAATTAAGTGGTGAAAATATTTTTTCAGTAATTTCTACATTCTAATAAAACGGGAAATATCTATGCGTCCTCCCAATCATGTAGTAAGGTTTGAAAAAAAATGTAACTGGTCACTTCAGCGGGAAGACTCTAACGCTCTTCTAGCCTCCATATGCGGCCCCAGTTTAGTCAAGCTTTCAAAATATTCCAGAGCTTGGAAGTGAAAGCCCAATGGAAGAAAAAAAACAAAACAAAAGGTCATTTGGGCCTAAAAAATGTTCATTCCGATCACGCTCGAGCGAACCCCCACATGTTCTACTTGGAACGTTAACAGCACAAGAGCATATGAGAGACAACAGTACTGAAAAAGACTGAAAAAAAAAAACCAACCGGCAGGCTTGTGTTCTAAAATCTTCTTGAAGAGACGCATTTCGGATAGTTGACACCAACCCGTCTCTTCTGCTTCCATCTTTGTTGCTCTGAAATTCGTTCTTCGATGCTTTAGCCAACAGATAAAAGGGACAGAGGACAACGCAACAAGCACTGCAGTTGGCCACCTATGAATTGCACAGTCATCCGCCTGAATCACGCAACTGAGTGGTTCTTGCGTGCGCTCCATCGTTATATCTTCAGATGCGCTTGCATTTCTATTCGCTGCGTAAGACAATTCATTTAGCAACGACGACATACAGCCGCATCGACAACGCGTTATTCTAATCACAGGATTCGCACGAAACTAAACTATTACTGGCTTGCCAACTCAACGCTAACAGAACACCACGAGTCAACTTTTGAAAAAAGTCAACTCTTGGGAAGAAAATATGTACACCAGTCAAGAATACTTGTCCTTACAACCACAATGAAAGACAATATACGCTCTCAGCCCACGCTATCCATTCAATCCTTTGCAAAACAAAACAGAACATTAACACGCTGTCCAACCAACAAGAAACGGTGACCGCTAAAGATCGCACAATCGCAATGACGACGCTTTTCAGCTGTAACAGAAAGCGCAGAATTTAAAAAAATTTGATCTTTCAAAAAAGCCATAGGTTGTCTGTTACAACTAAAAATTGCGAATATTCAGTCAAACACTTTGAAGGAAAAAACCGACCATTGGGGCGGCTGGGAACCTTGTCAATTTGTTTTGCATTCGAGTAGGCTGAATCGCACATGAAACTTTGAGGCATCCAGTCTTCGTAAACTACTAAAATATTTGCGAGTCCTTGCTTAAAATTGAGATTTTTGCAATTCTCGGCATCTGGTTAACGGAGAGAGAAGTTTATGTGTATGGGTCGTAGTGCATTTTTGTATTGTTTAAATCGATTTAAACGTCAAATTAAGCACTTTTTTTTTCAAAGATAGTGTATTGGTTTAGGCAAATTGCGCTTGATTGGGCAATCGCTAATTGAGTGTATGTTCGATGTAAGACATCAGACACTCTAACAGCCTAATATTATCGCCACAATTGCCCGTAATATTATTGAACCTTATCGTATGCGTAATTAATCCAAGTGCAAAACCGCCTGATGTGAAAATAAGTGAAAATGCATTGTACTGGGCTGTCAACATGACTTTATTGTGCTCGGGAACTCAGATTTTATGGTTGCCGAGGTTATATATGATTTCCAGTTCCTCACAATCTAATTCATTCGATTTCTGTTGCAACTTATATGGTTTCTATGAAATGTATGTCGGCCGAAACGAATGGAGGAAAGAGACCGAATTGTTTTGTTCCCTTTGTTTCTACTGATTAGCTGTATTTTTCCTGAACTGCGCACGCATGATACGCGCTTTTACCATTCAATCACCAAATCAGTCGGGCTCCTAAACTGCTCGCAAATTAGAAAAATTCAAACTTTGTCCCACCCGACTGCTAGTGCCAATCCTCTATTAAAGATTTGTTTGTCTACGATCCACCCAGTCAGTAATGTAACCTGATTGACTATAAAGTGAGTGCGATTTTTTTTTCACTCTTCTAGAGAGTATAATATCGTCTATGGTCGATGAACCGTTTTAAATTCGGTTTAGGAGGTGATCCTAAGCTGTTGAAGGTCTCTGCAAAACTCCATAATTCTGGCTTCAATGGTTTCTGAGTTGAAACTACCGGAAAGACAGGGAGGTCACCATAGATACATACAAAAGACTCTTGGAATTTCTGATCGGTTAGAAGCAAACGATTTGTTGATTCCGACTCGTTGTATAAATACCGATTGTTTCGAAAGTTGGCAGACTCATCACAGATCACCGATCTGCAACTACTCATTTCCATTCTCTGTGGTATCATTTCGCGCAAAATTCCGCCAATCAAAACTAGTTTCTCATTCATTTACTGAAATAGTGATCTCTTGTATATATACTTTACTGTCACCGTAGTCGATCGACACTATTAAAATAAATATAGCACAAATAAATATCAATATTCAACAAATATAACGTAATCATTCTGCTCAATACAAATCATGTCATTCATTAACCCCTAAAAGCTTTTCATTTAAGAGCATTTCTCAAAATTTATTGCCGCTCTGGTTGCAAATCGACTTTGCAAGCAAAATAATTCACCTTTTTTTTAAAGTGATACAAACCGATCGAATTGTAGTCAAATTTTTTCCGAAAGAAATCGTCGTCGCTTAATAAGTCATATTTTTTTGCGAGTAAGCTGACCTTTCAGATTTTTAAAATGAAATTTTACGAATTTTTTTCTTCTATAAGATAGGTAATTATCGAAATGTCTCCTTTGACCGCTGTCGTGAATATTTTTTTAAAATTTTTCATAGAGGATGAATTTTTTCACCAAAAAAGTTTTACTCAAATTTTGTTGAGTATTTGAGACGTAAAAAAAACTATTGCTGTGCTC
Organism: Toxocara canis; assembly: GCA_000803305.1. NCBI lineage: Eukaryota > Metazoa > Nematoda > Chromadorea > Rhabditida > Toxocaridae > Toxocara > Toxocara canis. The sequence goes on from JPKZ01001797.1 coordinate 228,382, forward strand.
GAATGATTGTTATACTAGAATTGCCCTGTTATCACCAACGAATGATATCGTTAGTGATAATAGGGCAATTTTGTTAAGTTGCCCTATTATCACTAATTATCACCCTATTATCACAACAGCGATACTTTAACTACGCACTGTAATACCGCGTTATCGATGCTATTGTTCGTCCTTTATTTCCAGCTGTTCATTTTTCTTTCGTTTACTCATTTGCTCAAAAATCGGATGCAGAATGCTAACGGCAAAATATAGTTTTCTTATGATCCGAATTTGGGTATCAACTTGATTTTTGTTCAATTAACATTTGCTTACATCAACATTCATCATTCGTAAGTTTTAAAAAAAAAGTTTCGAATAGTTGAGTGCGTGAGTGAGCTTCAAACTGAGAAGCTGCTATTGCAATTGAGCGTATATGAATGGTGAACGTTGCCATAAGGTATGTGCACCGCATTTCAAGATACACCTCTATAAGTTACCATTTCCGGTTCCTTATAGTAATAATTTGATCACTCATTCCTGTCTTAATATTTGTTTTACGATTCTCGCATACATATTTGCAGGTTTCATTATTCTTTATTTCTGCGAAAAAAAAAAAAAGCAAACAGTTTGGCTACCCAGAAATAAAATGAGATATTCATTTTGTCTCAGTCGTATCACCTCCTTTTATGTTGTCACATCGTCATTTGTTGAGTACTTCTATTGCATGCAACCGGGAAGCCTCCGGTGATTCTTTGTATTTCAATCTGAAGCATGTATTCACATCCCGCAATTTCTGCCTTTATTACCTACTACCTTGAACAAAGTCTTCTATTGTTATTCGCCTGCAGCTTTCAACAATCACACCCTCCCCCTCTCCTTTTTTCGAAGCTTTTGGAAAACTTTTGCAAAATGTTTGAGGGAGTTTTTTTTTTTGCAATGATTGACTTTATGGAATGATGAAAACTAAGGATGCTATATGATAGTAGGGTATAGGCGATTTTAAAAGGTTAGTCCGATAAATGTTCTCTCGTCGCTTTCCATCGCTCATCATTTCATCCTTGCTAAAAATCCCATGTGACACCTCTGTTTAGTTTTTTTTAATTGTAGTGTGCACGATTTTTATTATAATCCTTAGCCTACCATAAGCTGCATTTCAAAAATTAGTCTCATTCCGTACTGCTGATTGATATCTGACGCAATTTTCGCAAAACCAAAGTCCTAATCAAATGTATGTTTCGATCATTTTTCTGCAGTTCTAATAATTTTTAATTGGTTGAATCGAATTAACTACAAATTCACAGTTTAATACATTACTTGAGAGTATATATATGTATATATATATATATCACGTACAAAACCCATTTTGAAAAAAAATTTTCCTGTGTGTATGTTTATTAAATAAATCGGTTGCTTGCTTTTGTGCCGACATTTGAATAATCGATGAATGGTTCTTGTTTGCAAACCTCACTTGCAAACAAATAGTAGGAAGATAAACTAATCTAAGGCACATTTCAAGTGCCTTCAATATGTTTATTCGAGCGAGTATAATTGCGCTGAAGATCAGGGGGCGTGACGTTCATCCATAAAATTCCGATTCAGTTAGCTCATTTAACTTTTCGGAAAAAGAGTGCCAGGTCTTAAGAAGGATTGTGTTGAAATAAAATATTTATCTGAAACTTTTTTATTCCCCTCTTTTCGCAATCGATTTAACAATTTTCGATGTCTATTTTCTGTTTTTCATTTTCATGCAAACGACTATTTATTTTCACTCCATTTTCGTACCATTTATTCTCGCCGAATTTAAACGACTGAATTTTTCACCATTTAAATGCAATAGCATTTTATATACCTCTTAGCGGTTTTTGAGTTTATACAACATTGCGAGGCGAAAGAGGAGAGGGAATATAAGTAATGCATATCGTATCTGTAAATCATAGAGTTGGTTGTAAAGTGAAATCCTTTAACGTCCCGAATTCAGACAAGTGCTCGATTAAACTTTGATAAGTTGGCAACTCATACAATTCACAGTGCGCCATTCTCGAGCGAATTCGGAAAATTTGCAGGCAAGCAATTTATATCATCAAGCCGTATAATCACTCCTTGAAATGTTCATAAGCTAAACTTCGGCTAGATTCAGCTAAACATATTTATAACCGATTGACTTCCATGGTCGATCAAGATAGTATCTTTTATGTAGGACTGGATGCACGTAATATATAACTTTGAACTGTGATAATTCACAAACCATCATAACAACAGTATTCATTTCAAAAGCACCTTTAGTTTATCGATGAGGCGTCGATACTCAAAAATAAATAACCTCACAAAATTTTCCGAAGTATTGCTCTGCTTTAAAAATTTAAAAAAAATAAAAACTTTAAAATTCTCAGCTTTTAATTATTCGCTATTTGAATAGATTTCCCTTCATAATATGGTGGCTGAAAACATGAATTTTTATCTAACAAATGCAATGATGTAGGCAAATGAAGGCCATTAATTTTATTTGCATTCGAAGCCATTTTATACAGATCGATATAAGAAAAACTTTTGAGAATTCTGCTTACAAACGGTAATTTCAAATTTTCTTTCAAAAATTATACTCCACAACGACTAATACTTTATTCAGCTTTCTGCATTCGTGATGAAAACGTTGAAGCAAAGAAGAATAATTTAAACGATATGCACCTTAAATCACTACAAACAATCATCTGATTCGTAAGAAACAATGTAGAATTTCAAAGATGACAATCATGTAACTGAGAATTAATAAAAGTGTACTTTTTTAATAATTCTCAGTTACTGATTGCCATCTTCGATGGGACGAGACATCAGCGAAATTTTAATGATAGTAGATGATCAGTTCATTTTCGATACATTTGTTAATATCGTTGTATTCATTATTCTTTTGCCATATTCTAACGGTTTTATGATTTTTGGCAAATTTGCATTTGCAATGCACATTTGGCAACAACATGTTTATGCGTAAATGTATGTGTAGTGTTTGTCTCTTTGGTTGGCTGCTTAAAATTAGAGACTACGGAAGATAAAGTTATGAAGTTTTAAAAATTTAATGATCTTAGCACTAGGTCAGCTACCATAACTAACTTTACGGGTTTTCGCAATAAACTGGATTGGTTAACAGTCTCTGTTAAGCGCAACTGTACAGTGATGACATTGCGCTTAACAGAGACGCAATAGTGGATTGCAAAGTAGACGACAAATGTAACAAAACTGATCAGAATTACTGGAAATGCGAACTTTTATGAAGCTATAATTGCTCTCAATAGTATCTCATTTATGGTTCCATATTTAGAATTGTTTACTAAAATTATGACAAAAATGGCGAACTATTTTAGATAAGTAGGAACTAACGAGAGCGGTTGAACTTTTCGATAATGCTTTAAAATTAAAGACCCATTGACCAGCTATCTAGTTAGGGTAAAGAGGCGTACGACTATGAACATTGTCTAACTTTTCATCTTCATTTCCCATATATGTATGTGCTTCATAAACCTGGTGAGTGGATTATTACCCGTTTGCTGAGGTTGTAGCTTGCTTGATCGTTCAGTATTCAATTTACCACTCTTTGAAATTTAACATCTGACAACTTAATTGTATTATCCCATTTGAAAGCCTTCCCCAACACAGAGGCAATTCGAAGTTTTTTGCGCAAATGAAGGATTTTTACTGCGGTGATTGGCTGTTTTGTCACAAAACTAGTTTAATTTTTTTTTCGGTTAGATATTAACGCTTACGGCTTTTAAAGTTTTTCGTTCGCATAAATAGCTTCACTCTTCGTGAACAGATTAACGTTCACTTCTGAACATAGAAAGTTTTATTACATTGCAAATCCCCGGTCATAACAAGACAAAAATGTTCGGCTAACGTTACATGAACGAGCGATGCGTTACGAAGCCCTTGAACAAAACACATTAAAACAAATTGCTGCAGCACCAGCCTCGCGAAAGTTGCCGGTGTTATTTGCAGTATATATATATGTATATATATTTATTCATGATATCACCTCTTGAGTCGAATTTTTCAGTATCATAGAAAATATTCTCGAGAATTAGTAGAGTTAGAATTGCCGTTTTTGTATGGTATGCATATGTATGCAAATGTAATGCAGCTTTGTACCCCCTTCATTTGTTTTAAAACTCTTCGAGTTTACCTGTATGCAACCTATCTTGCACCTCCAAATTGTTCTGGTTTCAAAGTTTTTTAGTTACAGCATCAGTGGTCATAGAATGGAATTTACTCTCCTGTAGAAGGTGATGCGCAATACGGTAAGTACTCCATAGTTTTTAAAAAAATGATCCAGATATGTGTCTCTAGATTGAAGATCTGCATAAATATGATTCATGTGGCTCGATAATCACGGTCTACATTCTGCAGTTCCAATTTACTTTGTATTGGCATCTTTTTGAACTCGACAACTTAGAAACATTATTCGCTTCACTCCATTTCATTGGCACAAAAAAATGATGTGAAAGATGAAATTTTTTTTTAAATATCAGAATAAATAAGAGGATATCATAAAAGTGCAGATGATCACGCATTCGAGTTCATTGTACTGTTGCGCATGAATCATTACTTCGGATAATGAGCCAATCATTAAAGTGTCTAACCGCTTAAGCTTTTCAAAAAAAGCTCTATATCTACACCACCAAAGCGATCACACTTACACGTATATCGCTTTGGAACACAAAAGCGGACTGCTTTGCTCATTTAACATTTCTCAATCATATAATTCCTGAACGTTTTGTTGCTTCGTCTTTCGTTCCTTACTTTTTTATACTATGACATCTTCCGCACAGTTATAATTCGCTCTGTCCATACATCTCTAAGTTGCTTTGTCTGATTATCTGTTTGCATGTTTAATGAACGTTCATATGGTTGCTCGAGCATTTAATTGCCAATCAGCAAAGCTTACATGGGTAATTAGCATTCGCATTGTCATTTCAGTAGGCAATCGTCATGAAAATCATTTGAGCGCATTCAGGACGAATTCATTCGTTCGCTAGACTGCTCCGCTCACATCACACCTGTTAAAGTTTCCATGCGCTGCATCATGAGAAGTCAGCCGTATAGATACGGTGTTCCGTCGAGATCAACAGAATTCGCATTCTCAGCGAATACACACTTTCTATGAAATTAATTCAGCACACGACAATATGACAAAATAAAATAATGGCAAATTAGCTTAAGGCATTTCTAAATAGGAATGTAATTGGACGAAAAACATCTTTCTATTTGAAGCAGTTAAGATGTTTTGTGGCAAATTGCCGAGAAATGCCATCAATGAATTTCCAATTTCTATTAATTATTGGACTTTTGGATATGGGCCAAATATTATGCGCCATTCGGAGTCCAGTAATCGAAGGATGTCGCACCAATGTTCGACTACTCCGTTCTTTGTGAGTATATAAGTGGCGTATTGGTTTAGGCGATTTTTATTACGCATTCACCGCAAACTTGTTAGTATGGCTTTTTGCGACTACCGTAATCGGCTAACTGCCATCGATATTAAATTGTGAAGATAAAGGGGAGCACAGCAACTTCACCGCTGACGGTTTCGACCTGTAAGCAAAAAGGTTAGCGCTAAAGTACTTGCTATAAAATGCGGTGTCTTTATTGAACAAAAGGTGCAAGCACCTGCTAGCCGCCGATATCACATCAATTATTCACTGACGATACGATGGACGAGTTAGCTTATAAGTCTTGCATTCAGCTAACGAATTAGTTATTGAGGTGAAATGCAGTCAATTCGCTAGCGTCGTTCGTATTGATGCAACCCAAAAAGCTCCTTTCAACTTTTACTGAAATCGCGCTTGGAGTACTTCAAAAACGACGCATTCATTGATCAGGTATCGTCGAACTTAATAGAAAATTATATTTCAACTTTGTTCAGTTGGCAAAAATTCTTTAGGCTGTTTGAAGAATCAGGATTTATTTGTGTTTTTGGAAGTTTATTATTTGTGTTCACGTATTGGTTAGAAGATAAAGCGAGGGGCACAGAACGACAAAGGCAGATACACAACGATTACTGTTTGCTTGAACAAATCATTGCATCGTTAGCTTACGATTCATGACTTCAAGTCGAACAATTTTTAAATCGAACATTCTATATCCCTAATATCTCAACTGAAAAACATCTGCGAAAAATTTTGAAAATTGTGACTTTTTGTTCGCAACTAGCTATTATGATCCTCATATGCCTTTTTTTTTGCAAATTTATGTTTGCAAAGTGCAATCGTCATTTGTGTACAAGCGAATATCCCATACTCTGAGACCTAAATTTTGTGACCGCCAAATCTGATTTCTGAGTTCATCAATGTGCTACAGATCATTACGCACTATCAGTTATGCGAACGCATGTAATAGCTCTCAATATACTTAATATTTTAGAAGAAATTGCTCCCAATAAGATCATTGAATGAAAAGAGCGATCAACACAAATAAACGTTTAAAGAGAAACAATCACATAACATATTTGACTTCAACGGTTAATCGAAACTTGTGCGCCACTACGTCCACGCAACGGTTTAAAAAATTGCATCCGAGTTGAAATAAACCGCAAAGAATTTTTGAAGCGTTATTCGAAGAGGTGAGCAAAAATATTCACACGAAATGTGTTTTTGCAAAATTTGTAAGTCAGTTAAATATCAACTGGTCGTTTAAAGGCTGACAATGAAATGAAAAATCAATGAGGAACAGTTCAACATTATGAGTGATTTTGAAGGATATTTTCATGGTTAGTTAGAGTGCATTCGGTCGATCGGTCGTTTTGCTACAACGAGCACATCCTGTTGTTTTGCAAAAACGTTGCAAAATTTAAATGTTTATCGTGCAAAAAAAATGATACCTAACTTTGCCTTAGAAAATATAATCACCAATTCTGAGAAAAAAAAACTCATTACCATAACTTTATTTTTCAGTCGTACCTCAAGAAAACCTGACAACATGAAAATGTTTAGACTAACGGTTGCTTTTTTTGTTCAAAATTTCTTACGAGTTTTACAAGACAGAAATTATTTATTGACGGTATTGACAGTGCCTGGTGACGACCAGACTGAAATGGCGCTTTCAACTTTTGCTTCTATGATTTTTTTCTCAAATATTTCGAAGCGAATAAGCGTGAATTTTTACGCGACTTATAATATCATATCGCCTGATACAGCCAATGCTGCCTGCAATCGTTGAAAAAAAAAGGCGAAAAACTCGTTTTCGTTAAAAATGAAAAGCTTGTCACATATTGGCAACAACTGAAATTTTCCGAAAAAAAATAGAAAAATAAAAACGTTTCTTGTCATTTAGTATATGAGTCCAGTTGCGAATAAAGCAACAATCTCTATACAGCGCAGCAGTGATTTGTTCGCATTTTCAAAATTCGATGATGTTTGATGCTTATCGGAATTTCATACGTCAAACAGTTACGGTGATATTATTTGCCGAAATCGTTCGAGTACACTGGTGAATTCGATACATCTGTGATGTGAATCTTTTAACACGAGAGCTCCTTTCAGCTTCAAATCGTGGAGTAGCGTTCATTTGCATTTCTGCCAACAATTTTCGTAATATCATTCAAATTTTGTTTCGTAATGAATATAAGTTTGGTACTCACATTCACCGATTAGATCAACAGAAAAAAGTTGAAGACTGTTCGTCCAAAATCGATATGTATCGTTGTCCGTACCTAGAGTAAAGTTGCGTTAAGGATGCAGTAGTCGGTTTTGCTTCGACCAAATTTTACCTTCATGAAAACCGATCAAAAAAGCGGCTTTAAGGTGGGCCAAGAGCCATCCGAAAACGCTGAAACGAATTCTTGAAGCGAAAAAAATTTGAGCTTTTAAAGAATTTTCTGGAAATGTGTTGTTGAAAGTGATGCTGAAGCGTCCATACGTTGAAGCTTTCCAAAGGGGAGTTTATTTGAAGAAACGGTACACCGTAAAGGGGCTCTATTCCAGAGTATACGATATCCGGATTATGGTAGCCAGGACATGGCATTGCTTACTGGCTAACCATAGGATATGATATTGCTATTGATAAATCGGTCAAGGTGGATCGCAGGCGGCCATGCTTGGTGTATTTGTTTGAATGCATTACTTGGGCAAGGCGGTCATGACCATTGATTGCATTTTGGCTCACATTTTCTCCGTCTATTTTCCAGATTCTCCTTCGGTGTGTTCTCCACAATCTCATCAAATAATCAGCCATGGCAATTTGTACATCCCAAGGGCTCTTATGCCGTAAGTACTTCTGAATTTTATCACTTACTATTTGTTAATGAATATAGTAAAGACTACACAGTACACACCGTGGATGCTTTGTAAAACTCTACGGTCATCTGCCCAAACTAATAAGTTAGGAAGCTCCTTGACAAGATATGCGCTTTCTGTGGTCTTAACTTAAGTTGTTTAAGGTGCACTCTATAAACATTTGAAAAGTAAATGACGAATACTTGATAAAGCACAATTATAACTGATCGACCCGCTAGCAAAATTTTATTCGTGCACTCTCTGTACAGCGGTGATGATTAAACGAGATATTCACGAGAAATGCAACGAGCTGCAAAGTGCTTCAATATTTTTCACTCCTTTAAAGGACTGCAACTTTATGCGGATTCGGAAAAATAACTCTAAGCTGGGCATTGGAGATAAACCTAGGATCAAAACTGTGCCTACCAAATTTCACAACCCTACCTTCCGTGGCTCCGAACAGAAACTACCGGACAGACATGCAGAAGCAACTTGTATATACATATGCACGCATAGAAACGATGCCGCCAAATGGCATGTTGTCCAAAGCAAATAAAAACGATTCTTTAATGGAGGATTTGCATGATGGTGGGGTTAGACAAAATGTGAACTCTTGTCATTTGATGGTGATTCATGAAATCGATCGGTCTGGCGGGTGAGTGACCAAAGAGCATATCTACCACATCTTGATCCGTATTCTCACTTGTTAATATACATGAACTTTGTTCGATTGAAGCTTTGTTGGCATTTGTTTTCTGCAGACTGGCCATTGGCTGTGCCTAGCAAGTGTGATTAATTTTGGCAGTGCTAGTAGTGTACGCTGCAATTGCAGAAACCGTAAAGGCACGTATACAGAGGTCAAATAACGTTTGACGAATTTTAAAACTGAAAGTGATTACAAAGTGATTAGAAATTATTTTGGACAATCTTGAACGAATGTTGGCATAAAGGAGACTAAGTGAGGAAAGAAATAAACATCCTGACTTCGCTTAATTGTCAGTACGACTGAACGTGGGAAAAAAATGTATATCGAGAATGCAATAGTACTTTTAAATGAGTACTCAAAGATGAAAATTTCAAAAATGAAATTTCTTCGACTTGTGTTAATCATCTGGTTGCCAGTAAGGTTCAGTAGAATGTTGCAAGGCTATGAGTTCAGTAGAGAACTCAATGTTTTTGGTCAATGATTATACGACTCCAGAAAAACAAAATCCTTTCGGCGATATCCCCTCGAAATATTCGAATCGCTACACAACATCAATTCAGCAAAGTGAGATCTGAGTGCTGAATAGGAAGACGGTTCATTAAGGTTTCCGGTATTGTTTCGAAAAATGCGCTCGGCCTTTAAGTTGTTTATTTTCCGGAAGGCAACGGCTTTTTTGCTTTTCATCTCCTGCTCAACGGCGGTTTAAATATGGAGTTTCATAGTGTTTTAAGATCATTTAGAGGAAAGGGTTATTTTGAGAGAAATATTTTTTTTTCGCCGTGCTCAGTAAGGGGGTTCATTCGGGAAGGAGGCTGTGCCGAGGAGGTCCTTACTCGGTATAATGTGGTAATTTGCTCTTGCTCAAAAGTACATGCCAACCGACAAAGCACGCGCCTTAAGCAGCAGTCAGAGATTGGGTGATCATGACCAGTGCATTCGACGTTCATTAATTATAATATCCAAACACACTAATCATATCACCTCGAATTTCATGGCCTTAAAACAGCAGAAAGCTAATGGGAAGGGTTGA
>JPKZ01001797.1:243693-253813 GCA_000803305.1 Toxocara canis
CGAAGACGACGATGTTGACGTTAGCACGAAGACTGACTCACTTCGGACCCGGCCGCCCCCCGTCCTTTCCTCAGCATGCGAGTGCCCCGAGTCGGTTCGGGCTGCATCTGTTCAACCGTCCCACTCAGCTTTGATCCCTCTGTTGCCCCATCCCTTTTTTTGTTTTCATTTTCTTCATGCTTCCCCTGCCATCTGTGAATGAATCGTCCACTTGCACTTTGATTCAGCGAATCGCTGCGATTGAATTCGCAATTCGCATCTGGCAATCCCTTTTCACTGAGTACATTCAATGAATCGTTACGGTCAGATTCGCGAGTCGCGACATTCACCCTTTTTTCTCGCCAAGTACACATTACTAACCATCTGCGCGCACAGTTTGTCCTCCATCTGCGACCATTTGCAAAAAAAGGTAGATTTTTTAATTTTTTAAAAGTTCAAAACTAGAGTTGCAGAAGAAAAACCTCTAGCGCTATTTAGTTGCAGAAAATCCTAGAATCGGAACCGGAAACGAGATCGGAATTTCACCATAACTCCGGGATTTCGTAATAGAAATCGGAAATCTAATATGGGCAGAAGAAATAACAAATAATTTTTTCAACGTTTAGGTGTGCGCATTTCTGGCTATTTGTTCTAATTGCGAACATACTTTGCCTCTCCTATTCCATACCGCATATATACATTGAAATCAAGGGTACGGCACTGAACACAACACAAGTGAATCGCATTATGAACGGTGTGGAAATTTTCAATGCAACCGTCGTGTGTGCACTTACTGTTGCCGCCATACTCATTACTGCGTTGGTGTGTGGTTCAATTTCGATTTTGAGAATTTACTGTTCGCTTCTCGATCAAATTAGACAAATGAAATTTAGCTGTTGCTTCTGTTTGCTGTAATCACGAAGAGATGAAGTTACGTTTGAAATTTTTTAATTTTTTACAAATATAATTTCTGGGAACCATTTTTTCGTGAATTTTCTGCTTGCAAAGCTAGTTTCATTCGATTATTTTGTTGTTCGTTTTTCTAAGTATATCCCCACTAATGCTGTGACGAAATCTGAATCGTTCTTATTCAAAAAAAAAAAAAAACGTTGATACTCTTAACAGTACTAAGCTCGACAGAAAAGTGAGTAAATTGTGAGGGGAAGAGGAAGGGGGGGGGGTTGAAGAACAACAAAGACAAAGACTGCATATGATTTTATATGCTTAACAAGCCGTAACTGTACTATTAGACATTAGCATATGACGCTTACTGATAGCATTAATAACTTCGATCAGATAATGAAAGATCATAAACCTGAAAATTGTAAATTAATTTTTGATTTCTGTTCTAGGCATTCTTCATTCTGGTTCACTATCATGGAATGACAGTACCGCGTGGTGTTCAAAAAAAGCTTCTTATTTCGTTGTTCCTTTATTGCATTCCTCTCAACATTCTCAATGCCCCCAATTCAGGTGAATTATTCTCTATTGTTAGCATATATAAACGATCGAATTCAAATCGATTGACAACTAGTACTTGAACCAATCAAAATGGAGGACATAATTTAAATTGATAGGAACTTTTAGCAAAGTGCAATCGCTAAAAGCTTTGAAGAAGGACCGATTTGAAAGGAGATTTTGATAGCAAAAAATGCCACAACATTGACTCTTTCTATTTTCACAAATTCACTAAACGTGACAACAGCGATAATCAAAAACAATTTCATAGTGATGGTTTCTCGAATGGAAATTACTTTTTAAGAAGTAACGCTAATTAATGCCTTAAGAAATTAGATTTCGTTTATTAATAGTACCCATAAAGAGTTTATTTATTTATATGCTTCATTGGCATCGTTCGTTGCGTTTGTTGCGATTGTACGGCTTATGAAATATATTCGCAACGTCGAGTAAAATTCATTGTTGTGATGCTTGCCGTAAACAAAATCAATATACTGAAAGGCAGAGAGGGAGAGAGTTCGTATAATTTATGAAATTATTTCCCTCAAAAATGAGAAGAAAAAATATTATGAAGAATATTAAATACCATTTTAGCAAATCATCGAATACGTTTTGAATATTCGTTTGCGATTTGTTAAATTAAAAGTGAATTTGCGCTCGAAGTTAAAATTAAAATAAAACAAAACAAATAGTTTCCATTTATTTGTTTGAGCCGAAAAACAAATAAACAATAAGAAGTGAGCAATTCTCGAAATAATAAACGTAACGAGAAAAGATTTTCGTTTTTTTTAGTGGATTCATTTCTGTTGATAATCGCCTCAATGAATCCGGCAAACGAGGCGACACTCTCTAATTACTATCCAAGCAATTCATTCGTTGAATCATATTGCAATCGAGTAAGTTTACTTCGTCGATCTGTGTTCGTTATTCGCATAACGCTCAGTCATTTCCGCCCTCGTTTAAATTCGGCACTCGAAAAACTCGTTGTTCGTTTGGTACTCTAAGAATGTGAATTAACTGCCTCACATACAGCCGTTTAAATGTTAAGCGATGTATGAGTCGCCAAAAAAAAAAAACTCTTATGCTTATATTTGTTCTCCATTCTCAGTTGAACGCTATTCGCCATAAACGACACAATAGTTCATAAATTTCATCGATCTTTATTGCGATCGATTGATTAGATCATTCAGTTGACTGAAAATTAAAACAATAAATTAACGTTGTTACACAACCAACTAAATGATTATATTATATTTGGGCAATCATCAGTTCGATCCGTGGTTTCAACCAAAAGCTATGAAGTGAGAAAATCGTTTGTACATGGGCGAGCAAATTATACAGTAACACAAAAAGACCAACATACATTTCGTATAGACGCAGTTGGCTGTCGGTTGCTGTTCATTGATATTTAAATTTGCTTTATTTCAAATACGTTGTTCGTTTGGTACTCTAAGAATGTGAATTAACTGCCTCACATACAGCCGTTTAAATGTTCAGCGATGTATGAGTCGCCAAAAAAAAAAAATTTTATGCTTATATTTGTTCTCCATTCTCAGTTGAACGCTATTCGCCATAAACGACACAATAGTTCATAAATTTCATCGATCTTTATTGCGATCGATTGATTAGATCATTCAGTTGACTGAAAATTAAAACAATAAATTAACGTTGTTACACAACCAACTAAATGATTATATTATATTTGGGCAATCATCAGTTCGATCCGTGGTTTCAACCAAAAGCTATGAAGTGAGAAAATCGTTTGTACATGGGCGAGCAAATTATACAGTAACACAAAAAGACCAACATACATTTCGTATAGACGCAGTTGGCTGTCGGTTGCTGTTCATTGATATTTAAATTTGCTTTATTTCAAATACACGATGAACTTGATGGGTTGCCTGAGTTTAGTGCAACGTAATTATGAATTTATATTTGACGTCCAGACAATATAAGGAATGAAATAGTAGAAACAATAGAAATAGAACGAGTGTAAGTATTAGCAGAAACAATAAAAGTAGAACGAGTATAAGTATTATTAGAAACAATAAAAGTAGAACGAGTATACGTAAATGCTCGTCTTTATTAGTTTCATCTCAAACGCCATACATTGTGCGCGCAATTAAAGATCTCGTTTAAACAACAAACAAGAGGAAGATAATGCGAAAAAGTGAAATGAGAAAGAAAATAAAGAAAGATGAAATCTTTTGGTGTTGGATTCTCAAAATAAAAACCATTGTTCAAGAAATTTTTTTTTACAAATTCCACTTGAAAAACGCTTAAGTAGAATTTTATTTTTGAGAAAACTATCTGTGAAATTAGCTAAAAAAATTGCGATTTTAAAATTCATGAAGCTAGTCGCGAACTTGGCACAATCTTTTTTAATGGATATTCTAAAAGTAATATCTAATGCTGAAACTAATCTCTTACCAAAAAAACGGCTTAAACAGTAACATTTAGAATTACAACTAATCTCTTGGTCAATTGTTTACTAATCTTTACAAAAGTTTATCATACAACAGCCAAACTCTCAGTTCAGTAATATCTAATGCTGAAACTAATCTCTTACCAAAAAAAAACGGCTTAAACAGTAACATTTAGAATGACAACTAATCTCTTGGTCAATTGTTTACTAATCTTTACAAAAGTTTATCATACAACAGCCAAACTCTCAGTTAGTCGCTCAATAACACAAATAGCTTTAAGAGTAATAGGTTGCATTAAGAGTAACCTCTCAATTAACTGACTAGCTAATAGCTTAAACTATTAGAATACGTTTTGAGGTCCGTACAATAGTGATCTCGCTATGTACTTTGCTCGTTATTCCCTCCTATCGAGCTAGTCTTCTCTCGATGTTCGTTCACAGTAGCCGAAACACGCGGATCGTACAACCGGAAACTTCCCATACGGTAAGCATCTTTTGAATAATCCTCATCGTTCCCTTCATTCTCTGATTCTCTTCTCCACATTTTATTATATATATGTTTTTTTTCGTTTAGAATCTGGAATATTTACGTTTTTTGCATTGAAACATTCGGAATATTTACATATTCGCTTATTGTCGAAAAAAAAACGCCTTATCATATTCGTAAAAGAGATAGATGAGCAAATAAGCATAAGCACGAAAATCGATTTAAGTATTCAACCAGTATCGTTTACAGATATAATCATCATGGTCCTCATCATTCCCTTCATTCTCTGATTCTCTTCTCCACATTTTATTATATATATGTTTTTTTTTCGTTTAGAATCTGGAATATCTGGAATATTTACGTTTTTTGCATTGAAACATTCGGAATATTTACATATTCGCTTATTGTCGAAAAAAAAAACGCCTTATCATATTCGTAAAAGAGATAGATGAGCAAATAAGCATAAGCACGAAAATCGATTTAAGTATTCAACCAGTATCGTTTACAGATATAATCATCATGGAAGCAGTCAAAACATGAAAACATAATCGCCTGACTAGATGACTATGGCTAATATGAGTTAATTACTGCCCTCGGATATCACCAGGTAAAACTGTTAGAAAAGAAAACGAACAAAAATAGTCGCTCTTTTAAATCCCAGTAAAAATATGAACTCTAATAAAGATTCGGTTCAACAAATGCCCTTCTGCCGCCTTCTTAATAAATTCCGTTCAACAAATACTCTTCCGCCTCCTTTTCCCCCCTCCTATTCTCAACAGTGTACTTCTTCTCCTTAGCCATCCGTTTCAAAAATTCTCCTCTTCTTTAGCCTACCGTTTCGGAACTTGGATGTTAGCTCATATTTACTATAACACTTTCAATTCGCTCCTTCATCTTTGTCTTCTTTTGCTCTTATTTTGACACGGCCATTTTCACCATAATTTGACAACTTAATCCACCTACAATATATAATTGTGGCTAATTAGCTCATTACGCCTCGTAAATACAATTTAATATTTTTTAAAAAGAAGATTGATAATCGACGAATGAAAAACTAAATGATATTTCACTACTACGAAAAGTTGAGCGTACATTGATAATGTTGCCGCAGAAGCGGAAAAACTGTAAACGTTCGGACATCTGTGAGGGACTGTATGAAATAGCAGATAAATTCCTAACAAAATGCTACTTGTTATTGTAGAAAAACATGGTGTCACTTCGAAGCAGAAGTTAGCCTCACTCGTCAATTATCTGCCAGATTTTCGAGGCTCAGCAATCGCTCGTCTACTAGTGCACCAACAAGTGTTGATCGCTCTGCGTTCCATAGCTTAAATTGCTGAGTGCATTTTTTTAAGGTAAATAAACGTGCACCTGTATACGTTTACACGTTATCAATGAATCTTCCCCGTCAAAGCGCAGTGGAAAGTCGAGCGATTGGCAGGCATATTTAGGAACAATGGAATTCAGGTTCTACAATCAATGATCAGTGATCAAGATGGATGAAATAAAGCATAGTTAATATGCAAAATCCTTGTTTCGGACTTAACTTGCTGATTGTACGGATAAGCATTGAAGAAATGAATAATATTATTATCATTTTGTTATGCATCAAATTTTAGGCGTAATGAAACATAAACGTTAGTTCGATTACTAAATTATAACAAAACCTGTAACCAGATAAATGTCTAGTAATCTAGCAACAATTTGAAAGTTATGAGGAGGCTCGTACAAGGCATTTGACGAACACAGAGCAAAACATAGAGCTGGTATGAACGGTAGACAGTGCCACATATATTCTTTTCATATGTGCTCTTTTGGTCTCTAATTGCGTTCATTCATCCACCGTTGTTTGTGATCTCTTTGTCACAATTCCACGAGGAATTGCGCTCGACTAGATCGTTTCGATGCGATCAAGATCAGTGATTGTCCAAAAATCGCTATTGTCCGACAAATCTGAGGCCTACAGCATGTTTGTCATTCGTAATCCACTAAGCATAATCAGGATTGAAAAGCGAAAATGTAAACGTAGAGCAATTTAAGTTTACCCAAAAAGTTGCTAAAGTTTGTACTGACATTATAGTTGGCCCTATAAGATTGTGCCAACATTCGTCTCCGATCGACCGTTCGACGTCGTGAGAAAAATTTAACATTTAAATTCGAATACAAAAATGTTATTTGTAATCTGCACACAACGAACTAAACAATTTTTTTTCCGAATCATTCCATGTGTTTTTTTTCGAATGATTTCATCTTGCTTCGAGGCGTGCCTCACAAGACAGTCAGTAATGTTGCGTTCTGTCGATGTTCCAAAAGTATCTTTACATACGCATAATATTCTTTTTTTTTGCACTTGTCGCACAATTTGGATGCTTCCCGAATATGCGCCTTCTGCAAAATCTACGTCCAGCTGAAATGAATGTTGCGTTCTGTCGATATTCCAAAAGTATCTTTACATATGCATAATATTCTTTTTTTTGCACTTGTCGCACAATTTGGATGCTTCCCGAATATGCGCCTTCTGCAAAATCTACGTCCAGCTGAAATGCAATAACACTGCTCAAACATTCATTCGCACCTTATGTTGTGCTCAAAAAAACTTTTTTTTTTCAGCGTACGGCAGCTGCTTATTCCGATTAGCAGATCCACATATCAGATCGGCTATCGTCATCTATTTCCATCGTTATGAATGTCGTTTTAAATATTATATTAGTCTTTTACGACTGCGATCGCTTTTTCATGTTAACTCTGCGAATAAAAAAGCCAACTGTTTAGCGTACTGGAATTTAGATGAAATAATCCCAAAGATAGCGGAAAACCTAAAAAGAACCATACGTACTAACTTTGCCTTCCTTCTCCCAACCTTTTTTCTTCTATGCTCCAAATATTTCCATCCATCTACGGGTGGAAGCATGGAATTCGAGATTTAAAAGACTCATACAAAATGTCTGCGCAAAATAATGCAAAGCGGAATATGTGTCATCAAAAACAGAAAAGAATTAACGAGCTGCACGTCCGTTTTTTAATACCAAACAAAACACATGAGACGTGTGATTAAGAAGATTGCAAAAAAAAGAAGGCAGAGGATGTATCCATCATATACAGGTAATACTTTAAACGAGGCATCACGCTCGCAAATGAGCACAGAATAACAATGGCACCTCTGTAACGCACGCAACAATGCGAATCCAAAATTCACATATCATAAACACCCCTTCCCCTAACCGTCGCGATCTTTTTTGCTATTCAATCAATGTTGGTTCTTGGGAACGGAAACTCCCCCCCAAAAAAAAAGACAAATCAACGGGCCCGGAAACTTTGAAATCTTCAATGTAATTTGAAAAAAAACTGAATACGATTAAATAATTCAGTTTAGACTTACTGCTCTTAAGGGTTCAACGCGCCTAAGAGGAAATGATGGCCCCCAAGAGCAAATAATAGCCTTAACAAAGAAAGCACTCACTCTAACAGCTTTCTTTGTCATCTCATTAAACAGCCTTTTTTGTTATCTGTCGTGATAGGTGGATTCCACGTGGCAGACAAAGAAAAGCTTGCTAGGATGTTCGTAACATCTGTTAAGGCTGATATGTGCTGTGAGCTATAAAGCTATATTAGCTGCACCAGTGTCTCAACGATGAGAAAATGCCTTTTCGAAATTTAATATTAAAAAAAGCAATAATCGCACGTCATCGGTCATGCTTTAAAGTAATCAAGCTTTCGACTTCAACTTCTCAGCATGCTTTTCGTCTGCCTTTCGTCTCGCCTTTTCCTGAGCCTACAAGCAATGCATCGATTTCTTTAATTCGTGGCTTCAAAAGGTCTTAAGCCACAAAACTCAATGCTGAACAAAACTATTTCCCGTTGGGAACGCGTGTTTCGCTTTGCATACTTTTTAAATGTTGCCTTCTCCTTTAAAATAACACAATAAGAAACGAGGCAAAACTGCACAAGGCTCATCATGAGAATCAAAACTTTTCATTAGTCATAAGTTTTCCAGCAATTTCCTTTAAAGAGTCCTCTTCCACAACTCTGTTCGTCACCATAGAGGATGCAAACCCAAAGCATTCAGTGCTTCATTCATCCCCTCTCTCGCTTCTCTCTTTTCTTTCACTTATACATTCATTTGCTTCAGTGGCTATAATATTCTGATGTTCTACATCTGCTAACTGCACTTCATGTTATCTAGTTCCGGGCATTCAATTCAAAAGAAAATTATATCTCGCCCGCTTCCTTGAGAAAAGGATCATGCATCTGCTGTACGAGAGTTTAAAAAAAAGGATCATATACCTGCTGTACGAGAGGTACGAGTTTACCCTCCTTGGCGAGTATCTTTAGCAGTTCGACAATGAATGGAATATAGTTGTGGCGACGACGGATGTTTTCTGCCTTGAACGATTTTTCCTTCTCCTCCTCGGCAGCGACCAACGCCTCCAAATGTGCCATCTGCTCACGCTCTACACCACCCTTAGATGAACACCACTCAATACATACCGATCGTACACATGTGGCACACTTCTTCCTCATCCACTTTCGAGTTAATCCTCTCGCCATTATTTGATTAACCAATTCAGAACTTACTTGATTAAGTAATTATTTTCTTAACCGTCACGTACATATTCAATGCTTTTCGTTCGATTCATGCAAGTAAAAAACTATATGGTACTATATTCACAGTAAACGAATGACATGTGAAACAAGGTTTTGTCACTGTAAGTCAAAGGGGTGACGAGGATCATGAAAAGATTTGTATGGCCGTTCTCGTCCTCTAAACAAACAGATGGCTCATAGTTTGTTTTCGATAACAAAAAAAACAACAATGAAATCAAATGAAAATTACTACCACCCAAATAATGAGCAATAACTGCTCTCCACGTAGTACTTACTGCCAACAATTTTTAACAACCGTTTATGACTAATGATTGCGACAACATATTTTTAATAACGATCGCGATAACAAAGGACTCGGTGACTGATGTCTTTTATCCAACCAAGATTAGAGATAAAACCGGCCAAACATCTCTATCTATCTGTGCTAAAAAATGCGCAAAAAATAATCGACTTTTTTTACTCTAGCGAAAACTCCTTAAGCAGCCACTCGCCATTAAAATATGCTAGCAAAACAGTACAATCTTAATCTACGACCATTTTTTGACCTTTCAAATTCAGTAGCCAAATAGAGATTACAAACTTTCATCAGGTAATAACGTTAAAACGAGCATCGAATAGAGATAGCATTCTTATGAATCGAATTCCATTCTGCCCAAATACTCTGCATCGTATTTTAAAAATGTGTGATTGTGAGAAATCTATCGTTTCCTCTCTGAATATCTGTGCCAGCGCCCTTACTGAGTCATTGCGAATACGCACATAAGGTGCATATATTATGCACTGCACACAATAAATAAACTAATAAAGTGAAAAAAACGAACAGATAAATACCTAAATATTCAGGGAAAAAAAAAGAAACCAACTTCAGCAAGTTCGGCGAGCTGCTTCTGATATTTTAGTTTGCGATCACTTACGACTGCCATCAAATTGAAATGAATCTCACCTTCGCTATACCTAAAAATTTTCTCTTAACATAAAACTGAAACGCCAACCAAACAAGACATGTCGATTACGTGAAAAAAAAATGTAACTGTTCTCCAAAAAACATCCACATATGTGTGGCAATGATTACTCCTAAACATCGCGTACGGAAGAATCAACAAACTGTGGCTGAAATCAAGACCAAGATAACTGGGAGTGAATCTTGCTCTTCCTCCGCCATTCCC
>JPKZ01001797.1:258719-275997 GCA_000803305.1 Toxocara canis
CCACCTCCCCCACCCTTGAAAATGCAAAGAGATGAGTTCACTGTAGTGGTGAAGCATTGGTCGAAATAAGCAGTAGACGCTAACCATAGGATCAAAAGTGCAGGTGAAGTTTTTGAATTCTTCCAGAATCGGGCCTAACGTGATACCAGAATCAGGCGTTGTGTTCATCAGTAAATTGATTATCGCCTGCGTTGCACACGCATTTTGTATCACCTGAAGTGCACAACAAAGGAAATAAATATAACCTCAAAAACTCATTACAAACAACTGTTCACACAACAACAGCTTATCGTATCTGAATCATGGCATCGTTGTTCAAATGCGTCCAAAAGTTTTAGCTCAATTCCAAAACAAAAGCGAGAGAGATTGCCCAATTCTTGCTCATAGCGGAACGATAGCAGCAAATGTCACACCAAGACCAGATTACAAGCCTATCCTTCTTCCAGTCGAATCGACTCTTTTAGTTAAGATGGCAAGCATCAGTCCCTTCAGGTCAGTACAAAGAGAAAATATTCACACTGCCGTTTTGGTTTCAGATCCAGCTCCGATCACGGCGTAAACATCCCTCCTATGGCCGCCAATTTGGATAAAGCATGTGCAGTACGTAGCCGAATTGCAGAATAAATATATACGAATAACTAGGGCAACAGTTGCGAAGAAAAGATTTTTAAAAAATGTACGTCGTCTTAGCAAAACAACAAGCTACTTCTTGTACGAAAAAGGAAAACGCATGAACCTCGAAAACGGGCAGAATACCTATTTCTATTTGCATAAACTGCCTACAGATATGTTAAAATGTAAAGGTAGTCCCATAAATGAAGAGATGATGCAACTCAACTGCAAAAGGGTTTGGGTTGGTTGTAATTTTTAGTACCTCGTCTTTCAACCAATGTTCCCGACGATGGCCGTGTAGCATATGGTTTCTTTTTAAATCTTATTTTTAAAGATGTTGTATATAGGCTTAAAGTAATACCTGTTGTGCAAAATATACTTTGCTATTGTCGAGAGCGAGTTCACCTGAAGGCTCATCACCGGCACGCCATTTGAACAAAAATATCAATCCATGCACTGGTCTAAAATAAGCCAATCAAGATCGTAAACAACTCGATCGTTGAAAGAAAAAAAACAGAAACTAGTTCGTTTCGATGAAACACTGCGCATCTTTGCCACACTATCGCGATTAAGCTACGTCTTCGACTAATACCATCACTGAAGAATATCGGATACATCTGCATTTACGGCGAAAATCCGTAAACTAGAAAATAAAGCAATTTTGACACAGCCACTTCTGTCATATATTCAAAGTGCACTAATTATCGAAAACATATTCGCTGACAAGCAATATGGAAAGTAAGATGTGAAGATCCGCTGCGACCTCTATACGGCGTTGCTCGGATGCGGCGAGCTCAGGATCGCGATAGATGGAAAGCGGATATGCAAGTAGCAATAAGTTGCAAAAAGCAGCACAAAAACATCACGCAATTGTCGCGCCGTCTTCAAAAGCACGCAGAAAAAGGGAAGTTTCCTCAACAAATACTCCACTCAAAAACTGTCGGCATGGAGAAATTTTAAATCGGATCACTGATATGAAAAACCGGTAGAGATTCCATTATATGAACAAAACGTAAAGCAGTAAAGAATTGAAAGACGAATATGCGCTTCTTGCATCTTCTTTAGTCCTCCTCTTTTAAGCAATCATCACGCATACGGGCCAACATAAATGCGCTTGAGGTTTGTCCACTTCGATCGTATTGAATGCTTGCTTATTCGAAAGCACCATCTTGAACACTACAGAAGCGTATCTTAGAGTGAACAACACTTACGTTAACACAATCTAGTTCTTAACCAACCACACTACGCTGACAAGTAATAAATCAAATCTATGTATAATTTATCAGATGTCATTTACATAAAAGATTTAATATTAAAAATACCCATCCCCTCAGCCATATCTATATTTTCAATCAGTTCAGCCTGCTTACTCGATCATAACCACACTTCATGCAAATCATCTTAAGTACCTTCCCTCCCTATCCAGCGTCTTAATCGCAGTGTATCGCTAAAATCTCAAAGCCGACTGACGGAAAACATTTCATTGAGAATTGTGTCCTAAAATTCATCCCAAAAATACAACGGTAAGCGATGACGAACAACTTCATAAAGGCGCAAGTATTATACGAACTTGAGGTCGGCAAATTGTTCCTGATCGAGACTGTAAAGCTCCTCAACCTGAACACCAACGACACCAAAGCCACGAATGAGCTCAGTGAACACACCAGGATCCGACTCGATTAAGCACCAATTACCAGCTTCTCCCATCGAATAAACCCTGAAATGCTCAAACAACGAACGTATCGCAAGTCGCACTTTCATTCTAAAGGCTGCTAAAGTTCAGTTATTATACGATACCAAAGAATATAGAGACGAAGAACGTTCTAAACGTTAATAACAGAATAACGAAAAGAAATGGCCAATAAAAATTCCTCTCAAAGTGCTTCTCATTTCTTATTCAAGTTGCCGCCTCAAAAGCATGAAATAAAAGATAAAGATAGCATATAGAACATCCATAACGATGAACCATTTAAATCTATCTTCTACGAAGAAAATCAAAGATCTGAAACGGCAATTGTTTGATACTGCTGCTAAAATCAGCTCCTATGCAGCCATCTTAATCAATGAGCATAAGCATTTGTTTAATAATACGACAACTAGAAATCGATAAAGCGACGCAATGGCGATAATATGTGACGCAGTTTAATTAATGACATAGCACACTCAACGAGAAAGGTTTATTCAGAAGCACATTATAATTACATAACGTCGCGATACGGATCAGCTGAATTAATTTACGACAATCACAAGCAACATTTCCGCCCGATAATCGAATTACTCGAATTACTTACCTTATCAAAACTAGCGAATATCGCTGCAGTGAACAGCGATATTCATAAGCATTCAAGCTTAAATACACCTCACCTAAGTGCAAGCACTCTACCAAATGAACTGTCACAACTCAAAAAGTTCAATGTTGCGTCAAAAAAAGGTTCAAAGATTCATATATCCAACAACTCTAGACAGTTTTTTTTAAACGACCCCATCTGGTGATGTCAGCCTACAAATCGCTGATGTTCGCCTACAAATCTTTAAAAGTCTACTATGATGAGGCGTATAACATCAAAACTGATGTATCCGATCCTTGTCAATTTCATTAACTTTTATAATAAAATCGAATGAATTTATCTGACGAAGTAGTTTAAATTTATTGCGTGCCTCTTGAGATTTCTACTCCTTTTACCATATCTCTCCGCTATTTCCCTGAACATATTAATAAAAATTTTTCCTATCGAAGCATTCACCAACAATTTTATCCTTATTAGAACAAACTGTAACAAATTAACATGCAGTCTTCCGTATGCCACACAGTGAACTCAAAATACAAACAACCCGGCAACATCAACGAAATCATTGCCATTCACTTTGCCGCGTTCTGCATCTTCTCTTCGCGTGCCCTGAAAGAGCTAATTAATCTGCTTAATGAAAATTCAATGTATCTTTTTCAAGTGATCCAATTTCAGTTTTCATGCTTGCTTCGTTTATAAAGGCGAATTATTCTCACCCCCTCTTTAGCCATTTTTTTCCGCATTTAAAAGGACCTTAATTTATATCAATTTATATATGCCATGAACAAGTTTACAACCCAGATGCTGCTTGAATAACAAAATGTTGAAAAAGAAGTGAGAATATGTAAAAAGTACAAGATGCAAAGGTTATCACAATAAACGTGCGATGATCAAAAAACAATCGCTCACCACAACAAAACGTGCTTCCGAAAAGGACCACCGCTTTCATTTACTAAAATGAGCACATCTCTGCGCTCCCTCCCCTTCTGGATTATCAAAAGATGAAAGCCGATGCAAACTATCCGTTTGCGCCCCAGATAGTTAACTTACACCTGACCCGCCCCAGCTGCCGTGAATTAATTACCATCACTCACCTCATCCTTAAATATGTTCTGAAAGAAGATAGCTTAGCCGGTACTCTAACGGTTTTGATATCTATGAGGTGCCAAAAGGACCTCCCCCATGGTCTTCTCCTCCCTTCCTCTCTCCAACTTTAACGGCGCCACAAAGCCAAACAAACCTCTTTGCCTTTGATGGACAATGATCCTTGTGCTTACGACAGTGATGATGCCGAAGGTGATGGTGGCATTTGTAGCGATGCCCACCATGTTTCCTTTTCCGATCACCTGACGCCTGCGAGGATACCTGCGCTGATGCCGACCTCTCACGAGAACTTATCCTTCAATTACTTAGGTATTTTCGAAATCTTGCTTGCACTAGACATACATGCTTTCCACTAGTGTTCAACATCTCTGCATGTTCTCTTTTTGTGCAACACAACGATGCACTGTGAATTAGTTTCAAGTAAAAGTGTGCGTTTTCCCTCCCCTCTCTTTTTCTCCGTCTCTTCACGAATTTTGCGATACTCTATGCTGCATTCCCAATGCAATTCTTCAGCGCGCTACGTGTATCTGGTCCATTCGATGATGTTGCAATCGAGTATTTACGTCGACGGCGCTTGCGTTTCCACTTTGAGACACTCCACTGACAAGAACCTCTGGGAAGGAATGACATGAGAGGCCAGAACGTACGTAAAAACTTCTATTTGATGCGTATTTAAATAGAGGAATCGAAGAGAAGAAAAAGAGGATTCCAGACTTCAAATATCCCCCCTCCGCGAAACACCCTCTTCCCCCTTCCTCATGAACAAAAACCGCCAACGATGCGTCTTATACCTCCTGCACCTTTTCCGGCAAACAAGTTTAATTTGCACTTTTTAAAAATAATTTTGCTTCCGCTAGAGAAAAAAATGTTTGGTTTTCTTCCGGATCGGTACCTTATTAAAATAAAATAAGAAACACGTCTAGATTGCAATTAAACGCATGGAATCAAAGAAAAACGAAAGATCACATTTTTTTTCCACCCCCTTCTGACTCGTCGAAGACTTTAGTTCCTACAGCCACGCTTTGTAAAGAAACTGTAGCTTTAAAAAAAGATTCTAAAAGAACTCTAGCTTTAGAAAAAGATTCAAACCTGACGCCTCTTCGTTTATCTCTGTCCCTCTCTCTATCTCTGTCACGATCGCGATCTCGTTCTCGCTCTCTAATACGATCCCTATCCCTTTCACGATCCGGCGTTCTGCTCCTAGTGCGTCTTCGATCACGATCACGGTCACGGTCACGATCTCGATCGCGATCCCGATCTCGATCACGATCACGATCACGATCACGGTCACGCTCATCCCTTTCTCTGAAAGAAAACGATAACAGTTCACATTACCGGTGTCGATAATGCAAACACAAGGAAGAATGCTTATGTAACGCAACGGAAACGCGAAAGATATGTAAAGAACGGATTCACGTATCGAAGATTAATTTCGTATTTTACCAAGCACAACAGTTTCACGTCGACACGTAAACGAAACTTTTTAAACAGCATGACAGCGCCCAAATCGCAGCTACCATCGCTGAGAAAAACAAAAAGAATTTTAAATGCAGCCAACCTTTCACCTCGTTCGCGATCATAATCCGCCTTGGCGCGTTCACGGAATTTCTGCTCGATTTCCTTCTGAAAGTAATACAGCTAAATTATTAAGCAAAACACTCGGGAGCATTCTTCAGTAGAACATATAATAATCATTCAGCTTCAGCAACGCCCCCTCCCCTCCTCCGCATCTGTGCTTTGTGTGCGCCTGAAACGCGATGTCCTGAGTGCTGGAAAGTTCGTGATATGAGAGTTGCGAAAGTAGCCAAATGCAAACAATTGGTTAACAAATACCTGTATAGGTACTGGAATACGAGGAAAGAGTGTGCCGTACCAGTCGAGTTTGGTGAGCATCATCTTCACCACTTGCGCCATCGTCATCAGATCGCCTCCTCCGGATCGTGGATCTATCTGCTCCTCATCCTCCTAAACCATCAGCTTTACACACTGAAGATTATCGTTAATGAAATCCCATTTCAGAATTATAGAAGAAACCACAGAGTAATCGTGAATGGTTGCAGGCTTCTTAGCGAAATTCTTTTACATCTCCCCTAATTTTTGCACATTTATCTATATCTGCTCTGTGACAACAGTGTCCTCAATGATATTTAAACTCTGTCCTGCGAACTCAATACTACCACAAACAAACCAAATACGGTTCCATCCATGCCCATAGATCGGTCGGCGGTTGGCAGAAACGAATATACATAAATCCAATTCCTCGTATATACGGCGAATCTCGGTTATTAATCATACTGACCAATTGTTTTCTGCAATATAAAATGACACATCAGTTCATTTCTCTATCCACTGCCGCACAGCAAAAGCAAAATACAGCACAAAGAACGTATGGACGGTTAAGCACCTGAGAAAACATACATCCTAAATTCGGACTTAGGAAATGTAAAACGTAAGGCGCTCAAGTCATAGACGCAATGCAGGAACAGCTATTCTGCGCTTCCTTCGTACACGCCACCTTTCCTCGCGTTTCAACGCCATGTATACGACACGTACCATAACTTTTAGAGTTCCGACGGTCTCCAAAATCTTCGACGAGAAATTATATGCTTCCCGAGATTTCGAGAAAAGCATAATCAAAAAGAGATTTTTAGGCACTCTCATGAATACATCTATGGATTTTTCTTGCTAGTGCTTGTCCAATTCTCAATAAATTATTAAAACGTTATCGTCATCCACCTACAACTAGCTTCAATCTCTCGCTTTTGCTGACTTATCTCTAGATTCTTAATCGCGGTTTTGAAATATCTATGTAAACATCATGCAAATATAACTCATGAGTTGTCTTACCTTGTTAACCTGATCGTAAAGAGTTTGTAGAGCAAACAGAATGCTGTGCTCACTACACCGCCGGCACCTACACCTCGTACCTGAACAAATAAACATCATTTACTATTTTTGTCGTCCTTTGTCTCCCCGCACCCCTCCCACCCTCTGACCGAAATGCTCATTCCTGATCACACCGTTATTTTTTAAAAGAAAAACAAAAGATGGAATTTTCACGAAACAATGAAGGTTCGCAAAATTGAGCAGTTATTAGAGATGCCGCCATGGCTGGGTTGCGAGGAAATGGCGTCAAGATGATAAACGTTCAGGAATCGCTCCTCTCCCTTTCTGGAAGCAACTACCGGATAAGCAAATGTATAATTCCATTCCCCTAGATTCTTTATGTTCCACAAGTATCACTCTGCAACCGAGCCATTGTCGAAGGAATCCCACATTTGCTTTTGTTTACATGTAGTTAGGGTCGCCTTTAGGAAACAGATTGCAACGGCTGTTGAAGGAAAACATGAAAAAGCTGGTAAATAAGAAATGTGAAGTACCACTGAAGTGACTGACCCCGCCACACATGCCAGTCATGCCTTGTGTCTTGCGTGTGCCTCGCTCCCATGGCTCCAAATGTTTCACCTAAAATAATTTGCAAGTAGTATACCAGGAAATAAAAGAACAGGTAATAGACAACACTTACTAATTATACAGCTATTACATCAAGATCACAACGGCAGTATGTTAAGACAGTACAACTATAAGCAGTTCATCAATAATTTCAGCACTGTCATCTTTTAGCGATTACCAAACGCACGGATGGATTTGATGACAAGGACGTCGAAAGAAGCTTCCATATTTCACTAAATTCCCTCCCAACCCATTTGCCTCCTCCCTCGCCCCCTCCCTCCCTCTATTTCACAATTTATTGAAATTTATAATATTATTAGTGCTCCACTGGTTCTACCGCCGAAGCCAATGGACAACCTTCAACTCTCCTTCCTGTCACTCTAACTAAAAATCATATCTATTTGAGCTTATGAACAAAGGAACACAGCCATCCAAAAGTATTATGACTTTTTCACCACAAACTAATTAACGTTATCAACCACATGAAGAACTACTTTCTAAACATCCAAATACGATGATATCTGCTTTTGCTACGTTAAATGTGTAGGCATACCAAAATCAATAACTGTGAGCACTTCTGATAACGTTCGCTATTTTTGACTTTTGAATAGCGGCTTAGACATGCCCATAGTTCATGGTCGCACTCCACCTCCAGCATGGCTATCCAGCGAGCTCCAATAATGTTTAACACTCTTGCCCCTCCTTCTCACGCTTCATGTAATATCCGCTATCACGAGTTTACTTATGAAGGTGAAAACATGTAATCTAAAAAAAGAAAAAAAAACGAACGAACATTGTAGTAAATCTCTTCGGTGAGCTGCTGAAATCCGGTCGTATCGGAGAGATAATTCTTGTAGTACGTGCACTGGATGATGTTTTCCAAAACAAGTGCATTCAAGTTCATCGATTGTGTATTTCCCCATAACGGAAGTATATTGTTCTTCTTCGTTATTTTCTAAAATATTACACATCCAACTTATTGAATTATGTTTTATTCGAAAAACAATTAACAAAAAGCTCCCTCCTGAATTTAACAGGTATTTTACTCATCTGTAGTTGCACACTTTAAAAAGGCTATGTAAACTCTGCAATAAAGGTGGGCAGCGCTTGTTACGAAGAACGAAATTAGAGGTAAAAATGGGCGCTTCGAAGGAACTTAAAAGTGTACCATAACAAGCAAAACGGTGACACATTACCGAGTTTGCACCTACCCTTAGCTTTAAACGAGTCTAGCAAGCACGACGTACCTGTCCCTACGCCTCAATAGTGATCTGTCAGGAACCAATTTAACGCGCTCTCTGTGGACAACATTTAAGATATCGGTCTAATTTACTATTACACCATTATTTCTCACTCTGAGTAAGCGTGGTACCAACTGACCAACAACGCCTCTTCTACTTTTGCACTTTCGACTATGTCAACGCTATTTAAGCGATGAACACTATCCACTAAACTCAGTTCACTATCCCCCACCCTTTCCTTCCTTTCCCCTCCTCCCTGAAATCGATAAATTGTAAATTTTTACAGCGACGGAAGATTACCTGAATGTCTGGAATTGTGTTGTCACTGAGATCATCCTCGTACATAACTTCTGGGCCCGTACTTAACCCTGCCACTAACAACGCCGCTGCTCCTCCATCTGCGGCCGACATATCCACCCCTCTTGATTGCACCAGTCTTCTAAAAACAGACAAAAGAAAATGGATATCGTAGCCGTGTAAAATAAAGACGAAAGACCCAAATAAAGTCCCGGTGAAAGAAACATAAAATCGGAAACAAAACTCAAAAAATGGCACCATATTTCTACTTTCCCCTGCCGAACACAGAAATTCGGGAGAGACAAAACTTCCAACAAATCTCGGATCGATATTTTCGCTCCCGATTAGTATTGACGCTCGTTTACCCTTTTCATTGGTCTTTATTCGCATAAATAAAGAAAACTGCATAGAGCAGCAACGATATACAGTGCAATGAGAGTGAAGTAAACGTGATTCATGTGTATTTTATATAACACACGTACACATTCATGCATACATACATGTATATATATATGTGCATACATACACATAAAAGAAGCAAAACCATTCAGCGACGAAAACGGTTTTTTTTTTTGGGGGGGGGGGGACTCACAGACAAGAAAAAGGATGACGTATAAAGGCTGTGTGGGAGGGGAAGGGGTTGAGAGGGGAATGGGGATGCAGTGGTGTTCAAGAAACGCAAACGTGCACAGCTCTCAGACCGAATCAGTTTGATCGACTTTCAAATATCTAAACATTTTATGCCTTAACTATGTTCTAAGGAAGCCTAGTCCAAATACGAATAACTCTCAGCTAGAAACTGTAACAGGTGCTGTTTATATAGCACGTTTTACTTGCCAATTGATGTACGTGTTCTCCTTCGACAGTCCTCTGCCAATGAAAAGCTTAGTTACCTCTAATCTTTTTGCCGGTACTCAACAATAACAACAAAAAAAAGAATAACTGCTTATCTACAAAATATTTACAAAACACAACCACATCACCCGACCGGGTATAAAAGCATTCAGAATAACAATACATTTCGAATCGGCAGTACGAAGTGCTAGCCACTTAGCGAGAAGTTCATACGATCGCATAATTTGTAAAGCTCGCCTTGAGGTTTTCATTTCAAGAATCGAAGCTTACAACTGCAGCTCACAACGACGAATGTTTAGCTGATCTGCAGCTTTCATATTTCGGTTAACCGTCGACTCTAAATGCTTATTGTTTTTAGAGAATTCTTTTTCTTCACTGGTTAAAACGTAATAAGTTTGGCTTCTTCAGGTATTCTTTCTAATCCTCATTTAATTTAGTCCAATTGGACGTTTTTTAGTCTCTTTGAACGCGTATCTTTAAGCAAAATTCACTCGCTGCAGGCATTGCTTCTAGTGCAGCGGAGAGTAGCGAGGTTGGCAAACGAAATGTAATGGTTCGACTATAATTGAAAACGATGGATCGAATCCGGTCGGATATCGTCGTGATAGACGAGATAGCGCGTCGTAGCTGATGAGAAACTTGTATTGCACATGGCTGGCATCAAAGCAACTTTGTCGAATGGCCGAATTTAATTGAACAACGATTACTGCTTGTCACTGTAGATATTAATCACGAGAGGGAATAATGTCGAGCGTCCTTTTGACCGAGGAATGGGTGATGGTCGAGTTTCCTTTGCGTCATTATGTTGAATAAAAATGCGTCATTCTTGTCATCTCAACGTCCATTTTTTTTAAGTGTACAAAGTATGCCAATATTTTTCAAGGCAACTAGTCGATGGCGACGTCTTACGAACATCTCGCAGGTGGTTTCGCTGGAGGAGTTGTTAGCACACTTGTGTGTCACCCGCTCGATCTCCTCAGAATACGATACTCGGGTTCTAATTTCACGTTTTTTTTCCTGTTCATTCTATTGCTCTAGCCATGGAACCATTTTATCGACAATGTTCCATCTTTTAGAGCTACCCTCCAATCTGAGTGGCGAAAAGGGGAGGGGAGGGAGGTGGGAGGTCACTTTTTTTTTATTGAAAGAATACCTTAAAAACTTTCAGCGAATCGCAACAGGAGCCGAGAGTTGCCATAGGACCAACAAAAGCTGCTTAAATTAGGCTATTCGCGCCCTCGCAGTAGTTTCTAGAGTTACTAAAATCTGCTGCTGGTAATCGTCGGCTTCTTCCGTTTCGATAGTCGCCCTGCGAACATATCCGTTCCGTTCTGGCGAATTAGGTAGCTGGGCTATGTAGTATCCGCTGGAAAGTTACCTTGCTGGCGCAAAAGTAATGGTGGCTGAGAAATTTAAAGAGTCATTGCTTATCAAAAAAGGCTTCAAAATCCTCCCCTCCCTCCCCATCTTTCGTCCGAGTTATCGCACTATTTTTCACCTTACTTTTCACCTTCGCTGGTCTTTAACACTTTTCGTACTCGCTTAGTTCTTATCACTTCGGAGTTTTTAACTTTGCTCTACTCACTTCACTTTTGCAATTCAGAGGCCTGAAAGTGAGAGGAGGGGAGGGTGAGCCGTGCCCATTTATGTTGCAGGCCTTGGGGTTTCGCGCACAACATAGGCACGAACTATTTAAGTGAATGATACGGATACCTGGATGTACATAACTGTGTATCGTCTTCCTGTGCTTATCTCATTCCTCAACAAACGTTTAGCTCTATCTAAGGCGTGCAAAAAAGCGCGTGCAATAAGCAAACATTTTTTGAACGCGAAATGGTTCTAGCAAACGAAGGCAGCAGAAACCGACCGCAGTATCGCAGCTACTGGCATGCGACGAGAAGCATCGTAGCGGCTGAAGGACTCAGAGGTCTCTATCAAGGCCTTACGCCCAACCTTACTGGCGCTGCACTTGCTTGGGGACTCTACTTCGACTTGTATGTACCTTTTGATTTTAATGCTATGTGTGCGATTTTGTTGTTTTTTTTTTCATTTACCTACTTGTCTGATTTTCGTCTTGGCTTTCGTCCCCATCATTTGCCTGTTTTCGGTTTTATTTACTCATCTGGTTTTCATCGACCGGTTTTGGTGTTTCCCGTGAGGAATCCTGAAACCGCAGGAATTTCGAGACTTTTTCGTTCCTGTGCGCCGAGGAAACGAAATACAAGCCAAACATTCGCAGCCACGGTATCATGACTTGTTCTAGCACTCATATCACTCGTTGCTACCCTCATTAGTATTGTGCAGGTAGCGTCCTCGTCCCGCTTTTTTCCACTGGGAATCAAGGAAGGTTTTTCCTGGAAGAGAATGGGTCCGGAAGACCTCGTGGTTCGAAAAATTGGATAGGAAGGGACACCTAAAATTGAGACCCGTGCAAAATCTTTCCACGCTAATTCTCTCCACTCCATTCTTAGTTCCTGACGCAGATGGCAGTAATTGTGAACTAAAGCATTCCACAGTGGCGAGTTTTTTTTTTGGAATTGTTGCAGTGAACTAACAACAAATGCTTTGCCGATCTTTTCCTCTGCAAGAACTGCTTTACTTTGATGAAACAGCAAAGGGAAAGGTATAGTATCCTTCCTATCTCTGTAATCGAAAAAAGTCGCTCAGATTCCATCGTTTTTTTTCCGGAAACTTCTTTTTCATCAAAATATAAGATGTTAAATTATAGATTACAAAGTTGCTTGTTCTCTTTCGAAAACGCTGAGCCCTCATTCGAAATAGCATTTACATATGACTGTAGGACTACATTTAGGAGGACTTAATCTTCTTCAGTCTAATGGGATAGGATTATAAGGTAATAAAACGCTTATCCAGGTTGCTTTATGGTCTAACGAATGGCGCTGTTGAAGTTTTACGGCAATAAAAGTTTATTGTAAATAATTCTCTGCAACCACAAATTTGAAACTTTCGGAACTTATTTATGCTAGCAATGCTTGCAGTTATTACGTGATCAAGGCGAAATGCGCTAAGCACCACATATCGATAGGTGCGGAAACGGCCGACAATTTTTTCATTGGCTTGGCATCAGGGAGTTGTGTGTTGGCGCTTACAAATCCGATTTGGGTTTCCAAAACACGACTTTGTCTACAATATGAAGGCGAGTCCACCAAGCGCTATAGTGGCATGTTGCATTGTATCAAGCGCATGACTCTTGATGAAGGGTTCTCCTCATTGTACAAGGTATGTTTTCATTTAGCTATAGCACCCGCAAACGAACTCCAAAAAATGGCTACGGCATTCGCTCATTTCATTACGTTGAGACTACGGACTCTTGTCAGATATCTTCGCTGAAGTTAAGATAATCATCGGATTGTTGGATAAATCGTTCGTTTTTGTGGTTGTAGTAGGCGATAGTATTACAGGGTTTCGTGCCAGGATTGTTGGGTACTGTTCATGGTGCTTTGCAATTCATGCTTTACAACTATTTCAAGGACACACACTATCGTCGCCTCGGTGTCTCCTCCGACTATAAATTGGTAAGCCATAAACATATTTGCATGGTCAAAAGTTCGCTGCCTTGAACAAATGCCCCCCCCCCCCTCAAGCCGATAAAAATCCCTTGGGAACAAAACAATTGTAGCACTTATTACGCCAACTTCTCCTTTTTCCAGTTTTTTAATGTTTACTTTAATGGGTTTTATTGTTCAGTGTTTTGCATGGATTGTTTGTGCACTCGTGGTGTGCTAGCATTCGCTTAGCGAAATTCTTTTCTATTCATTTAAATAGCAATGTGCCATATTTACACGATCGCACGTTTGCTTCGTTGGATAGAAGCTTCCCTTCGTGTTGATATAAACTGCTCTTGAGATAACCTGAAAATTATAAATCGTCCCCTGAACAGAAGCCATTTCTCTTTGACGCCATTCTCTTTTATAGAGCTTTTGGTTATGGTTAAAGTGCCAGCTATTCCAATAGACTGAGAAGTCATTTCCGTAGAGAAAAATTTCACACGTTTAACTAGGTATGAATGGACTAACCTCTTCCCTTTCGCAAGCCGCGAAAAATATATGCCAACCGACTTAAACAAATGCCTTCTGTTCGACCACCGTGGAGCTTGAGCTCAGAGGCTTGTGTTCATAAAAATACGGTGTATTTATGAGTATAACGGACTTCTCCGTTTAAGTGAAGATAATTCTTAACACCTTTAAGTGTCATCGTAACTTTGCTGGGCATTTAAAAATATGCAGATCCGATAGAGAGGATTTCGTTTCGGCGGGCTGAATCGTTTTATTCAAACGACTGTATTTCGCATCGATCGCTGCAGTTTTTTTGCAAATGCATAATTATGCGTATTTGCAGAGCACCATCGATTATTTGTCCCCCTCAAGCCGATAAAAATCCCTTGGGAACAAAACAATTGTAGCACTTATTACGCCAACTTCTCCTTTTTCCAGTTTTTTAATGTTTACTTTAATGGGTTTTATTGTTCAGTGTTTTGCATGGATTGTTTGTGCACTCGTGGTGTGCTAGCATTCGCTTAGCGAAATTCTTTTCTATTCATTTAAATAGCAATGTGCCATATTTACACGATCGCACGTTTGCTTCGTTGGATAGAAGCTTCCCTTTGTGTTGATATAAACTGCTCTTGAGATAACCTGAAAATTATAAATCGTCCCCTGAACAGAAGCCATTTCTCTTTGACGCCATTCTCTTTTATAGAGCTTTTGGTTATGGTTAAAGTGCCAGCTATTCCAATAGACTGAGAAGTCATTTCCGTAGAGAAAAATTTCACACGTTTAACTAGGTATGAATGGACTAACCTCTTCCCTTTCGCAAGCCGCGAAAAATATATGCCAACCGACTTAAACAAATGCCTTCTGTTCGACCACCGTGGAGCTTGAGCTCAGAGGCTTGTGTTCATAAAAATACGGTGTATTTATGAGTATAACGGACTTCTCCGTTTAAGTGAAGATAATTCTTAACACCTTTAAGTGTCATCGTAACTTTGCTGGGCATTTAAAAATATGCAGATCCGATAGAGAGGATTTCGTTTCGGCGGGCTGAATCGTTTTATTCAAACGACTGTATTTCGCATCGATCGCTGCAGTTTTTTTGCAAATGCATAATTATGCGTATTTGCAGAGCACCATCGATTATTTGTTATATTCGGCTGGCTCGAAAATAATAGCCACTACAGTCACATTTCCGTACCAGTTATTGCGAACACGTCTTCAGGTTTTTTCATTTTATCACTACTAATTTTCTGCATTTGCAAGGGCTTTTTTTTTAAATTTTGAGGCAATCTTTTGCCAGTTCTGTTAACGTCGATTAGATCCCCATGGTGATGTTTTGCCATGCAGTCAAAAAAAATTATCCTCTTGGTTGTGCTATGTCCATTTGGTTTTGCAATCATAGCTAATTGAAAACGCTGTAGCAGCTTACTTGTTGAGTATTAAGTCAATGTTACGAGAAAACCCGAAAAAAAATAAGCTTAATTTCTCAATTTTTTTGTGAAATACTGGTTTAGTGTCGTAACGAAGAAACTAATAGAAACAATCGCTTTCGACGTCCAAGCAGCGTAAATTTTTTATAGGAGAAAAGAGTGTGATACTTTAAAAGAAATTCATTTTTGTTTCTCCACCTTTCGCTAAAACGCCCAACATGCAAGTGTAATAGATGACTGTTTGTATCAGTTTTATCATTATGACTTTGCATCCGACGGTTTCACATTGGGAGTATTTGGCTGCCGACTTTTTTTGCTTTCGTTTTTCATGTAGTGAAAATAGAGGGGACAGCCCAATGGTGAAAATTTTTGGTCAACAATGTAATGAGTATGTCCAGACCAAGAAGAAATATATTTCCATCAGCTGAGCTTGCATTGGACGAAAACGACAAGCGAAAAAAAAAAGATCGAATGAGCATGACCGTGGGAGGGCGTTCTGAGATCATCGAGTATTTGTCGTCCGCGGACAAGCTTGTTGAGCCAGATACCGCACTTCCAGCTACATGAGTTTCTGTCTTTCGCAGGCTTTCATGCAACTCTTCCGAAAGTTTCCAGCACATTTGGACCAAGGCATAGAAAGGGAAGTATAGCCTGTCATATTACTTCGGAGGAAGCTCCGGAGGGCTCTAAAGTTCATCTCCTATTGGAAGCATTGGGGGGGAAGATGTTTTTAATCTTCTGCTGAAGGGCTTTTTGAGTAAGGAAGTCCTTAGCATTCCATAATATTTTTGAGGAGTAGGAGATTATGTCGAGAGGTTTCCAGCAATAACACGATTTTATGCTGAATATAATACGCCAAGACTGAAACACTATTTGCAGGACCATCATGCTAACTACCGAGGCTTGTGGGACGTAACTGTGAGGACGATGCGGGCTGAGGGCATTACAGGTTTCTATAAGGGTCTGCTTATGGCGAACATCCGACAGGTGCCAGCCGCGGTAGTTACCTTCGTCACTTACGAGAATGTAAGACATTTCATCCACAAGTGGAACTTCGCGTGAGTATTTCGAAATGCCCAATGGACGCTGCTTTCAGTTGTGCTGCATAGCATACTACGTACGTGGGATACATGCTGAGCAAGTTATCGCTACAATGACCCAAACGACAGCGATGACGTGAAGCGCGCTTGTCCATGTAGAGCGAGAAGGAACGAACGAGGAGACCCCCTTTTCGCATGCAGTAGACGGCTTAGAGCTACACTGGTTAAAAATCTAAAGAATCCATAAAACACGTTTCATTTTTGCTACACATTCCACCATTCCAAAGGTACAGCTATCTGGACATTTCTTCATTCCCTTCGCTCAGCCCAAATCCTGTTTATGGATCTGTGAATTTATAAAGCGCTTGCTAAATTAGAACAAGAGAAGATGGGATGTGACGAGAGAGAGGAAAAAGCGAATAGCTGTTTCCTTTATCGCCACTAGATGGTAGTCTGGTAGTATTTGGATAGGTTTTTCTGTATATTTGATGTAGAGATTAGAAATATCTCATACGATAATTGATGGTTGCTTTTCGAATACTGATTTCGCAATGGCGTGACTTTCAAAAATTTGTTCTCGGGTAATTCATTGCCTTTTTCTTGCTTTCTTTGCGATTTTCTGAAAGCTGTTTGTCTTATATGTAATTGTGAGCTAGCACACTCCTACGAAACCGTTTTGGAGAATGGTTGTGCATAGCCGAATAGAAGATGTCGCATTCATGCGGCCAATATGCCTTAAAATCGCGATTATAAGACCTAGCACTTAATACGTCTTCAACTTTACAGAGCGGACGCACAAGCAGTTTTTCACGGTTTGCATAAGAGACGTAGGATCAAAGAGAGACATTCTTTTTGTTTACGAACAGATGAGGTCACAAATTTTCCGGTGTTTTATTCGCACAGGTAATGGCTGAACATATTATGTTAACTTTTAACTTATCAGTT
>JPKZ01001797.1:279427-293253 GCA_000803305.1 Toxocara canis
CCCCAGTGAAATTGCTCATCGATGAAAACGTCCTAACGTAAAGCTCCTTTATCTACCTCGTAAGCTCGCCAAAACACTTTTTTTTAAAGCCTTTTTGTCGTTATCGATCAAATGAGCCTCCCTTTCAGATGAAACTGGTCCCTCCGTTCTCGGTCGATTCCCGACCTAGTTCCAACAAACTGTTGCGCAGCAATCTTTCACATTGTGTGAAGAGTCAGCGATCGATGAGAAAGCACTTGAAAAATAGCCCTGAGCAGGCAGTGAAAGCCTCAGCAATTACTGCGTAAAAGCAAAACATTGTTTTTTTAAATTTTCCTCAAGCCCAAAACCTAACGTGCTGCACCTAAAGAACACGATCGTGCTGGCAAGAAATTTTTATAGTGTGAAACGAACAAAATTTGACTCGTTCCTTTGAATATATTTTTATAAGGCGTCAAAACTTTCAGAACACTACCAGTTATTTGTTCGCTTGATTCTTATAGCATGCGGCCGTGTTTTTTTTCGGTTTCCAGGTGAGGAAAATATTGTGATAAATCTTTTGGAGTCGATAGAAATTACGCTGAGCGCTTTTGTTGTTGTCCGAACATCTGCGCTGCACAAGTCTTTTGTGCATACTATCTCCAGTTTGTTCAGGACCTAAGAAAGCACCTTCCATCTTTCGACATACACTAGTTTACTCGATGACCAGCGAACAATTCGAACAGCTAATCGGTCCAGGACGCAGTCATATAGGTCTTTCCGCCATTGCGCCACACGACCCTTGGAATTGGGAATTTGGAATGTGATGGAACGAAGCATATGAAAACATATGAAGTATAGTGGAATCAAAAATGTTCATGCGTAGGCATACTTATATTATTTCTTATGCGCACAGGACGTGCGAACACTAAATTTTTAACTCAACTGCTCGACTTTGTTGAGGAAAACGTTTCGTGCTCTACAGATAACGCGTACACTAAAAGATTAGCTCATGTGGGAGCAGGTGGGAAAGCGCGCCAAGGAGCTACCATGCTTTTGCAGTTTGGCAGCCGCACCTATTACAATAACTTGAATAGTTTTATGATACATTCAAATTTTTTTCACTCATTTCGATGTTTATGGCTCTTTTCCGTGTTGATCGAGCGATTGGAACGTTGTGCAGAGGGTGATTTGTTTTTTTAAAGCCAGATTTTGTAGATCTAGCCTTGAGTGGTCTATGAATAGTAAACAAATTTGAATACCTTCAGCGATTGGTCAAGATTGACAAGAGTTCATGTTTCGATGGTAATACGAAACGTCAAAATACCGATCGCATTCATTTCCAACCAGCAAATAACCAATGAACGATGTAAAGCAAATATTCTTAATTGCAGAAGAAAACTTCTGGTGGCCATTTTTTGGTTCTCCGCACTGCATGTGTCAAAGACGCTTGCAAATAAGACGTTTGAGGAGGATATTTTTGGCACAGTGAAAATTCTAGTTCACGCTGGCCAGAATACACAAATTGTACAAAATGTTAGTTTATTAGATCACTTCATATCCTGGTCTTTTTCTGATTTAAAAATCGTGACCTACACAATTCGGATCCAAAAAAGCCCACATTATTTGGTTTGAAAAATCGTGGGTCGCAAAAGTTTTCGTCTGGGAAGGGGTGGATGATGATGCGTGACATAAATACTTTCCTTTCGTCTCCACAAAATAAATTTGCTCTTTCATCTGGAACTAAATCTCCAGTGGTGCATAACTTTCGCGAATAGAGTCCAGGTGCACAGGCCAACAACGAGGT
Organism: Toxocara canis; assembly: GCA_000803305.1. Classification (NCBI taxonomy): domain Eukaryota; kingdom Metazoa; phylum Nematoda; class Chromadorea; order Rhabditida; family Toxocaridae; genus Toxocara; species Toxocara canis. The sequence continues at coordinate 281,193 of JPKZ01001797.1, forward strand.
TTGTTAGAACTTCCGGTAAAACATGTTTTAGTTATGGCTTTGATATAGAGTAGGCCATAACACAGTGGGAGAGGAGAGGAGCAGTCCGAAGCACTTTAATAAACTGCTGACTCCGTACAAGAACCCATCATGGTACTGAACATGCAGAAGCATAGCTGATGACCTCAACTCAACCTTGTTTTTTTCGACCCGTAATTACACCATTGAAGTAATCTTGCAGGTGCTTGAGTACTATAAAGGGTTAGGAAGCTGGGATATATCTTTGGATCATCTTAGTGAGAGCGATGCTTGCAAAGAGACCAAGCTCGCAAATGCGATCAGCACTGCACTGAATACAACGCTTATTGTGCTAATCTCTGAGTTGGTTATTTGCTTCTGTCTACATTTCCCGGCGTTCCGATTTTTTCACGTATCCCATTTGGTTTTACTTCCTCAAATTTCGGCCGCATAATTCGTCCATATTCCTCCCAGCTTTATCTTTACTAAGCAGTCCGTGCATAATAATGATATTACCAACAAACGAGACAGATGGAGACTGAAGATTTTTCTCATGCTAGATTGTGGAAAAAAATTGAAGAAATATTTAAAAAGTTTGAGGGACACGGAAAGGAAGCAGCCGTTTTAAAACAGTGATTTAGTATTGCCAGGAGAAATGAAAAATAAATGTGCAAATTGTGGCAAATAGGTGAGATAGGGACGCACCCAGGCAGGAAACACCTATAGCACACTTCTTTTAAGACACTCAATTACGAATGTGATGCTTTAACGGAGGCAAAACCATATAAAAGAACCAGTAAATGAATGCTTTTCAAAAATCGTTTAATCTATGTGCCAACGAATTTTCACTGCCCAAACACCTCTTTGAATAACAGCATAGTTTTCCCGAAGAATCATGGACGGTTCAATGCACAAAAACAATTTTTTTTTTGCAGCAAAATGGTCAAGCCATGCGCTTTTGACACCGCTCGAGCATCGGTGTTCCAAATTTTGAACGAAACCACGCATACCTACATACATCCATTAATTATGGGTTCGCCATCCGCTGATATGGTGTAAGCTAAATTTTTGCTTTTAAACCGTACATTGTAGAAAATTTTTTCACTGATCATACAGAACATTTCGTTTGGAGCTGCACTGTGGAATTCAGCTGAGCGTCCGTACCGGACGAACAGATTGTGCCTAAGAAAATTTACGTCAACGTGTGCGGTTATGAATTGTTTTCGATATTTTCACTTGCTGTGTAAAGCGATGGGGTGGGGGATAGGGAGGGGAGGGGAGAGTTGGGAACGGGAAGGGGAGAAGGGAAGGCAGAGATGGACTAGAGACAAGGAACAATAGTTCAATTGGCGGAACGTCAAAACAACGGTGAAGGTCACAGGTCTTGGTCTACTTGATCTGTTGTATGTATAAAGAGTGAATGTTTTAAGGCAGTCGCACAGCAACGGCAAAGACGAGTTGCTTGCTGGATTGGATATACTAACCGCGGCAATGATGTATTTTCTAAGACCGCTACCTGACGATACGCAGCAAATTAACGAACCACCAATAACGTTTGCCATCCTTCAATTACTCTTACCTAGACCCCCTACTTAGCATATCTATCATAGAACAAATATTTTTTTAAATGATGATTGCACATTCCCTGCCAGATGTAGTAATGCGAAAATGAAGGCATATATGAGTAACTGAGGTCAATCTACACATATTGAGATTGTTATCGTTGAAATTTTTCCATCTTTCTAATGTTTGCCATGATCGAAGAAATATGTGACTGTCATTGCTACAGCCTTTTTTCTTTCTTTCAACCATTCATACCGAGAATATTTTCCCGAATTGGAATTACACAGTCACATACGAAAGTGAATCGTTTATCGATGGGATTCGAAATATTCAGGGAGAATTGAGTATCACTGAGCACTGAAGGTTAAAAATATGATTGCTATTACTTCTATATTTTTTAGAAGGATTATCGAAACATTCAAGAAAAGTTATCGCAAAAAGGTAACAGTTGCTCGTACCGTTCGACCATAATCTTTTCTTACGAGAACCTTTTTGTTCCACTTGACTTCGTCCAATTTTTTTTAGGCAAAACCATATAAAAGAACCAGTAAATGAATGCTTTTCAAAAATCGTTTAATCTATGTGCCAACGAATTTTCACTGCCCAAACACCTCTTTGAATAACAGCATAGTTTTCCCGAAGAATCATGGACGGTTCAATGCACAAAAACAATTTTTTTTTTGCAGCAAAATGGTCAAGCCATGCGCTTTTGACACCGCTCGAGCATCGGTGTTCCAAATTTTGAACGAAACCACGCATACCTACATACATCCATTAATTATGGGTTCGCCATCCGCTGATATGGTGTAAGCTAAATTTTTGCTTTTAAACCGTACATTGTAGAAAATTTTTTCACTGATCATACAGAACATTTCGTTTGGAGCTGCACTGTGGAATTCAGCTGAGCGTCCGTACCGGACGAACAGATTGTGCCTAAGAAAATTTACGTCAACGTGTGCGGTTATGAATTGTTTTCGATATTTTCACTTGCTGTGTAAAGCGATGGGGTGGGGGATAGGGAGGGGAGGGGAGAGTTGGGAACGGGAAGGGGAGAAGGGAAGGCAGAGATGGACTAGAGACAAGGAACAATAGTTCAATTGGCGGAACGTCAAAACAACGGTGAAGGTCACAGGTCTTGGTCTACTTGATCTGTTGTATGTATAAAGAGTGAATGTTTTAAGGCAGTCGCACAGCAACGGCAAAGACGAGTTGCTTGCTGGATTGGATATACTAACCGCGGCAATGATGTATTTTCTAAGACCGCTACCTGACGATACGCAGCAAATTAACGAACCACCAATAACGTTTGCCATCCTTCAATTACTCTTACCTAGACCCCCTACTTAGCATATCTATCATAGAACAAATATTTTTTTAAATGATGATTGCACATTCCCTGCCAGATGTAGTAATGCGAAAATGAAGGCATATATGAGTAACTGAGGTCAATCTACACATATTGAGATTGTTATCGTTGAAATTTTTCCATCTTTCTAATGTTTGCCATGATCGAAGAAATATGTGACTGTCATTGCTACAGCCTTTTTTCTTTCTTTCAACCATTCATACCGAGAATATTTTCCCGAATTGGAATTACACAGTCACATACGAAAGTGAATCGTTTATCGATGGGATTCGAAATATTCAGGGAGAATTGAGTATCACTGAGCACTGAAGGTTAAAAATATGATTGCTATTACTTCTATATTTTTTAGAAGGATTATCGAAACATTCAAGAAAAGTTATCGCAAAAAGGTAACAGTTGCTCGTACCGTTCGACCATAATCTTTTCTTACGAGAACCTTTTTGTTCCACTTGACTTCGTCCAATTTTTTTTTTCAATCACTTATCCAGTTTAGTCCTCAGATTAACGCACATTCCTTTCGGGCAGCTCTTATCGACAGAATTGGTGGTTAATCGCTATACATGGCTGATGCAAATTTCTTCCTGAAAGCTGCTAATTGGCAGGCTTGGCTGATAACCAAGTGTTACTTATAAAATCCAGAATGTTTCTAGTAAATTATTTATGACGTTTCTTCGTATTTGTGAATAATTAGAAGCTGCAAATTCGTCGACTAACATACGTTTACTATTATTTATTAGAAAATTAAACACCATCTCTTTGCAAACAGTTGTACTGTAAGGTCATTTTCATTACGGCGATCCCGCGTGTAGTCCTCCTTGTCTTATCCTGGTTGTTAGTCGCTTGTAGTTGCAAGAAGGTAAAATATGTAAGAAAATCAAACGATATCTTGTTCAAATCATTTCCACTGGGACTCTAACTGAACGTTAAGCGGGTGGAGTATTAGATGAAAAAAAGCAGCAACACTAAAGATGAAAAGAGCTATGTGCTAGCAATTTGCAGCAAAATGGCAGCGAAATTACGATTCCAATCGGATGGATAATTGTAGTCGGTTGTACGGGAAGTGTTTTCATTGTGCTAATCGTTGGTGCAATCGTTGGCCAACAATTATCTCAAAGGAGGTCGTTGTCGACTTATTCTGTGATCGAATAGAATCTGATTGTCGTTTACTCGTCATTCTGCAATAGAACTGAATGAACGGGATGTCGAAGTTATCATTTTAAGTATCTGCAGTATCTACTAAACGTGACTTCACGTTTTGACCGTTGTCTTTCTTCATTTACAAAAACAAGTGAATAGTTTTGTTAAGCTTCAACGAGAGGAAATTTCACCTTTCTTTTTCCTGCTTTATTAGACATCCTTTAATTTATATAAGAAGAAATAATTGGGGAAGGAAGTTAGATGAGATTGTTAGTTGTCTTCATTTTGAATTTTTCGAGCAACAGGTTACGTCAAATAGAACTTGAAATAAGAATTTCTCGATGTGGGATGGGAAATTTTGGGAAAACGAACATCAACATTTCACGGTATGTAGCTGATCGATCGCGAGCTTAGCAGATTTATTTGGAAGTAGCAAAACGTTCATCATGTTGTTTACAATAAATACTGAACTAATTAGACATTTCTAACTAGCTTTACGAAAAGTGCACATCTTGCCAGTTCGCTACCCTTATTTTTTCATGGACTCACCTTTGGTTCCAGACGTTTGCGAAAACTAAAGGCAAGATGTGAGCGATCAATACGAGCTACAAGTGGTTCAAGTGCTCGTGCTGCTGAGGTCGAACCGTTGATTAAGCAATCCGAAGTTAAGGTGAGAGAACCTTCAGAGCTGTGAAGAGTCGATGAAACTAGCAGGGCTTATTTTAAGAGCGTTCATATAGGTTGACTTGTTAAAGCATACGATCAAAAAAGCTAAGTCTAATAAAAGGGCGGCGTCTGTATATTATACAGCCTCCAATACAATCTATGCAATCTCTATATCTCTCCAGAATCACTGCGCTATCTTTTATTTACACTTGCTTGGTTACATTCAGTTTCTTTTTTTTTTTGCAGTAATGCGCTTCCGGTAGAAAATGTCTACGAGCGCCGTTTAGTAGGGTAGAATTTTTTTTGGTTCGAAAGTTCTGAAAGCGGCAAAAAATTTACATTTATAGTAAAAGTGGAGCAGAAAACTTATACGATGTACTCATACTTTTTCCGAAAAAATTGGCACTATACCTATGCTTGTACCACTTCTCGAAAATCGGTCTCTACAGTACTTGTACTCTACTTGCGGATTTAACTTCGGTAACGACGCTGTACTGTACTTACTGTAAGTGCAAGTATGGCAAGAAAGTATAGTGCTTATTGGTACGACGACATCACTGACAGCTTGTATTGGGTATTAATGCCAACGGTCACCACATTCAATGCAACGTCTAGCATGCATACTTTGTCAACCCCTGCTAACATACAGCATACATACTTTGTCGATCCCTGATCCCAAATTGGATCAGGCTTTGATACGTTAGACGGCGTGACTTATTTACTTATTTAATATTCGTAAAAGGCATATTTTCACAGTAGGGGAACGAAGAATCCCCATTAATTTAAAAAAAAAAAAACGAGTTTCATATTGGTCTTCTCAGGTACAGTAACATATGGAAGGGACACCGAACGCCCAAAAACAGTAGAGCATGAGAGTACACATCTTGATCTGGAGACATTCCAGAAAATAGCGCACTCTGCAACAAAAAATTAGTTTGCTCGTTTGTTATTTTGTGAATAACTTCGCATGGAACATGAGCGCTTACAAGCATGAGCATGGCTTCGAAAGCTTGCTGTGCTTACTTCGCTGCGTTTAGCAGCTTCGTGGGTATATTGCCGATAGTTTCGTAAAATTATTCAGGGCGTTAATGTTTGATTGCCTCGACAATTTCTCGTTGCTTTACTTGATTGATCGTTTTTGTTGCCTCGACACACGATCGTTTCAGAGTGGACAAGCCGGCTCGAATGAAGCAGTAAGAAACACACAGTTCACCAGATATATGAACCTTGTGGCACTTTTTATCCTCAATGAAAGCAAACAAAAACGCTCACTTGAACCAGGCAATGTTGATGAATTGGTTTACTTGAAATAACATAATAGAGAATTCCGCTTCAACACTCACCAGTAGCGTTGATGTTTAAATTGCATTTGGCCCCTATTTGTGCAAAAGAATTGCACATTGCATTGTTGCATGGGGAAACATTTGTAAGCTGACAACGAATAAAATATAGAAGAATAGGCAAAAGCTGAGCAAATCCACTGGATGGTAGTGAACTTGAGTCGCTTATGAAATGAAAATATGTCTTTTTTTTGAATATCATACTGGGTGCGAAAATAAATTGAATATGAACATAAATTTCAGGCCGCACAGAGGAAAAGCTTTTCGAAAAACGCATCGAGTGGAATAAAGAGCCGGACGATTTGTCCGAACTTCTCGAAGATTTGCACAACCTCATACTGCCATCGGTGAGGTTCTTTACTTGCATAGAGAAGTATTTTTATGAGCGAAAGGAATGCTAGAAAGAGTTCAGCTGTTTGATATTAGTTATGATATTTATATATAAATCATTTCCTTTCCGGGAATGTTTTGAAACGAATTTGACATCGTGGTATCAAAACCGTTAAATGTTCGACTGAATGGATCGGTTCATTTATAGCATATTATCATTACCTTACATTTGTTGTCGAATTGTTTGTTGGATGAAATGAATAAAACGAGCTCAAATGAGTATCGTTAAGGTTAACGAGAAAAACATGAAAATCGCAGTCGATAGTATTTAGCAGTAATGAAGCTATCAATGTTTAGTGGCTGTTTGCTCATTTGGAAATTCAGGTTAGCGTTTGCAAACGGATACGTAATCATGGTGCTCTGTTCGGTGTACCATCTCTGGTAGATATGATTGCCGAGACGTTTTGCAACTCGCTAGAAGCAAATCATATAATCTGGGTCAGACTTTGCTCGGTTCTATTTCTTTTAAAAGTTTCCATTATTTGACTCCTCCAATAACTAGGTCGTTGTATGCAAGGAATGTTTAACTTTTGGATGGCACTAAACATTAATTGGTCTGTTGTTTTGAAATGCTTACTTGAAACTATATTCGAGATGGTCATATCTCTGGTGGTATGGAAAGAATCATATTTGGAGCGTCGCCTAAGTCAGACACCTGCATCTCCCTTCTTTCCGCTTTCAATATTTGGTTATTGCGCTCTAAAAAATTCATCAAAAATTCTGCTAATACGCTCAGGGTACAAGGCAATCTTTCATTTCGCTACTGTCATATTTTTGCTGCGGGAATATTTGCACTTATAAGATGAGCAACTTTTCCCTCAGTTACTTTGCCTTCCACCTGAGAAAAGTAATTTGTATGAAGCGGTAGTTATCACAGATCGACTGCTGTGCTTTCATGATCGCCCGCTAATAATTATCGTGTACTGGAAGAGATGTTGGAGCCGCTCATAGCAGCATTGGCCAGAAAGTTTCGAAAAAAACTGAAAAAATTTCCCCGCCGATTTTCACTGTTATTGCCTTATCAGTAATTACAATTACGGTTCAGAATCATTCGACTCTAAATAAGTTTGCTGCGTATATTTCAGGAAGGATGTCCCCTGCTCGTCGATTTAGAGAGAGTAGTGGTGAATTGGTTTGGTGAAGCGATTGGTCTCCCGGACAGTTTTCTGTTTACCTCGAAAAGCTCTGGAGGCGGATTTATGTTGGTTGGAACTTGCACCTTGCAAACGTCGAAACTGATAAATTTGAGCATGTCACATACAATATAGTTTCGAGTAATTCCCGCCCTGCATGGCCCATCCCTTTCCTCCCCCCCTGTTAAATACACTTGCTCTAGAAAGCTATGAATGTTACCTTCCCCTTTCTTGTCATACCCACTTCTTGTCATACCCACTGTCACACACCCCATTCTTCGCCCCGAACGTCTCTAAAAAAGATATGTTTTGAATGTGTTAATCCTATTTTCAATCCTGCGGCGTACGGAGTGGAAGCTTGACCCATCAGTGCCAGAAATAGGCTCATCCATTGGCGTGCTGGTGGAGGCTAGCGTTGGGAGTACGTGGCTGTTCCTATTAGTTAATTTTTCCCACCTTTCTAAAGTTCCACACTTTACTAGCAATCGCTTGTTGGGGTCATCAACTTTTTGGGCAATCCAAGATCGATTTGCGGGGTCCATTCCAGTAAGGAACTGCAAAACATCGCCATAAACGGACCAGCTGGTAATGTGAATTGCGTCAGAGGCCAACACAAAGTGAAAAAATAGCAACTACTCCTCCCCTCCATCCCATCCACTTCCGCCACCACTATATGCGTAATTCGTGTTTCTCCGCTATAATTTTATCCTACAAGCATGGAAGTCCAAGACCATCAGTACCTGCAAGCTTGCTCAAAAGTAGGTTTCGATGATGATCATTAACTTGTCATTTTTAGCCATTTCTCGGGAGAGAAGCGGTTATCTCGCTACTGCAATACATATCCGGCGTTACTGTGACATAACGAGTAACTTTACCGTGAATTGAACTTCGTTTATTAAGGACATCTCAACAGAGAGCGTTCTTGTCGCTATGGTCGCTGCGCGTCAGCACAAGCTTGCCGGCGATCCTGCAAACTCTCTCAACAAGATGATTGCTTATGCGAGCGCCGAGGTACTTACTGTTTGCAAAATCGTCGANGCTACATTTTGACCTTGAGGTGACAAAATAACTGATTAGTCTGGGCTGCATAAGTATGCTAAAAATGCAGATTCGATCGCCTGTACTGAGCCACCCCTTCTAATTTTTCCAACCTTACCGACACTTACTTTTTGGAAACTTCAAGTACGAATTTTGATTATAAATGCATCGATGTGCATCTGTACCATGCAACCCTCAATTAACTTAAATTTATCCTCTTCAACTGGCAAGAGCGCAAAACGAATAAAGAATAAGCATTACTTTTCGTTGGCTATTTGTCGGATTTCGCATGCTGCTAGTATTAGGTAAGATTTCTAGCATAAACACGAGCAAATAAATCTCGTGAAGGCGTTGTATCATCACAATGGTTAATGCATGCGATTGAGACGCTTATATGTACGAGCGATTCCATCGCTTCTGCTATTTTCTGCTTTTGAGAGCTTTTCCTCTCCTAGCTACCTTCGCGTTGCAATGATTCCTCTTATCAAAATCCGGCAGTCAGTTTTAGTTTCGGATCGGAAGTATGAAAAAAAACAACTTTCAGTGACAAGATTTCCGCACTTTATAACCTTCTGATAAAGAAATACGGTTGTTATACTGCGAAACTGAGCAGCTCCGAGAAAGTTTTGCTCAACCCGACTCGAGTAGCTTTACAAAAAAAATTACACAAAAGCAAGTGAAGCCGCAGTAAATAAGCATTCATAAGATGCCGATGATGCTGGGAGTAGTCCTGCTTCATGTGTTTATTAGACGATTATTATCCTAACATTTGGAAAATGAAATTCGAATTGAACGGAATAAAAGAAACTAACCTGATTTTCCTTTCGTTAAAGATTTCTTTTCAAAGAATTGAGGAAAAACAATAAAGAAGCCTCTACCACAGCACTGCATAAGGAAATAAGAAAGAAATAACAAAAAAATGAGGAAAAAATAGAAGTAGAGGAATGAAAACCTGAAATGAAAATCGGAGTTTCAAACGTTGATGGAATTCGAATCCGAAGCGTCAGTCACGCAATGTCATGTGCGATCATCATATCCGTTGCTTACGACCATCAGTTTAAATTATTGCAGCAGTTGGCGAATTTCCAGGCCTTTCTTCCGCCTTCAAGTCGAAATGTCAACGCGTGACTTTTTCGAGTCTAATCTGCCAAATCCAGCAACATCTCCAAACATGCTGATCGCTCTCACTTGCCACTCAAGATGATGGCTTACGTCTTGTTTCAGGCGTCTCCTGTATTCGAGCGTGCTGCGCGCTTGGCAGAGGTGAATGCGAGTGCGGTCGAGTGCGATGAAAACTGCAGGATGGATGTCAAAAAATTTGAAAAAAAAATTATGGTAGGATTTGCACACACAACAACAGTCATCTGAACAAGAGAATGATAGTTTCTGCGGCACATTGTGCGTATAAGTAAATATCGTTGTGCGTTAGTGCTTCATTTACTTGTTTCGTTTGAAAGAGCTCGGTCGGTCACTCGTTTCGTTAGAGCGTTAACCTGTGAAGGTGAAATATCCATTTTCTGGGCCCTTCAGCATCCCTCATTTTGATGATGAGCACTACTGGTGCGAGCGGAAACCTACGATAGCGGCTGCTATATAGGCGTAATGATTGTTGCTTTTGTGACCAGCGTCACCGTAAAATGTTTTAACAAAAGAACTCGAAAGTACACGTTCCTCGTTCACTTCTCTTTCCTCCTCCCCTCAAAAAAAAACTACGAGATTCCCTTCGAGATTCTAGGACATTTGTTTCGCTGCAGAGCGACGTCGCTACTGGATTGCATCCATTCTACGTGCATGTCACAATCGGTACACCGTCGACCGGCGCAAGTGATGACTTGAGAGCGATCGCTGACGTTGCTTCGAGGTAACTGTTAAATATTGACCTCTTCATCAGTGGTGGCAGTGTTCGGAGTCGGAGTTCGGTAGAAATTCATTCATACACTCAACCACAACCGGCCCGATTGTTGAAGTGCTTCCTATTAAGACAATGGCAACCAGTCGCATGCACTCTAAGCTAATATGTAAATGAATTTCTAGAGGAGTCCGACTCCGGGATTTCCGATCAGCGCTCTTCACTGTTTCAGTCGTTTAGTTCAGTTTTCTCTAATGAAATTCACCTTGCCCAGATACACGTTTAGCGAGCCACCCGTTGCCTCTTCTTCAATTTTGCTGGCTCTTTTGTATAGCAAAACTGTGCAGTTTCATATATCATCGAAACGACTGAAAGTTAGGTATTCATTCCCCGCACGGTTAGCCAGGCTCAGATCATGGCAACTTGTGAGCGTAAGGCGCATGCCGAGGTATTGGGGGTGGGGGGACGCTGAGGTGAGCTGTAATCGCTCTATGATTTTGGTACTTCCGCCCGTGGTGCGCACCATGAGTGTTAAAAGAGCATTATCGATGATGAAGTGTATGCACGAAAAGCATAGCTGAGGATGTGCGCTTGTCGAGGCTTGTTCATTATACGGTGTGGATTCTAATAGAAGGTTGCGATGCGTAGGTATGGGATGTGGATACATGTGGATGCAGGATACACGTGTTTCGCATTGGTGTGTGATCAGTATAAGCATCTTATAAATGGCATCGAGAAAGCCAACTCAATCAGCGTCAACACTCACTTCAACTTGGCACCAACACCTACCACCAGTTTTTTATGGTAAAGCGTTTTTCTAATGTTCCGTCCAGCCGGAGTATGTATGTACCTAGTCCGTTGCTCATGTAGTCCCGATTGATCGCTTATTTAGCTTTCAGTAGAAATCATGAACATGGAACGTCATTGATAGATAAATTAGCCTGAATATGTGTTAGAGGCAGCAGAAGAGAGTGTGGAATCAGAAGCCTTAGTGGTGAAGCTCGCTCAATGCGACCAAAAATATATCGACGTCCGCAAAATTTGATCTCCATAAGGAAGGGCTAGTCGACGAGTAAAGATGCGCTCAAAAATAGCTAGCTTCATAAAACCTCAGTTTCGTCCGTTTTCTAATCCTATCGTTTCAAGGTTCATTGATTCTGCTCCGCTTGATGCACTCATCGATTATCGGAGTTCAGTCGGTATCAGTTGCATTTTAACTTTCCTATGCATGGAAGAAAATCGCATCGGCCTACCGAGTTTCGTTACTGAAACGTTTTTCCATGTTGCTAGCAAAAATGATTAACTAAACTAGAGAAGCAAGTCATTATCGTTTTCCACGTTAATGCTCTTAGCAATACTAGGAATTAAGGACACGGCAATATTCCACTGTCAAAGATACTGGTCCATTCGTAACCCGGTTAATTATGAGAACATCAGGTAAGCATTTCGGTATTCAAGTTGCGCATCTCGATGCTGTTGATTTGTTCGCAATAGACTTTGCATGGGGTTGACACAAGAATCCCGTGAGTTTTTCACAAGAATGCATGAGTTTTTATTTAGGGGGCCCAGAACCCAGAGGATA
>JPKZ01001797.1:312868-326003 GCA_000803305.1 Toxocara canis
GATGGAATTCCCTGAGACTCCTTGTTGAAACTCTCTCGCTCCCTAAACGAATTACCCCTCTCTTCCCCCTCCCTCCACCCAGGTTTATTGCTTCGAAAGCCGGTTTCTTTTCCCAGAATCTCCTGCTCTCCGATTGATGAAGCGGGAGGAGGGGAGCGGAGGTGGGTAAGGGGTCAATATTCTGTCTTTATCTTCAATTCAGACCTTATATCTTCAATCCTCAGTTCGGCATTCTCGAACTAATACTGCTCGATTGCACACAAAATTTCCATCAATCAGTAATCGTAACAGTGAGTTTCTTCTACCATTTCCAGCAACTCCATTTTATACTAATTAAAGAAGTGCGAACGCCATATAATTGCTCAACCAAAAACTTAAAGTCAGTCCATTAGCACATTTCAAAGCCAAAATTTGGTGTTCGTTTAGCAAATGGTTTTTCTTCTCGAAAAATTCACATAAAATATACTGATGTAGACAATTCAAATCATAGCATTAATCATGTTCAGTGTTTTGCATAAAAGACTTTGTTATAAGCGTTTAGAAAATTTTTTTTAGAATGATCTCCCAAAGAAATCTTTTTTCGTAGTGTCGTAAAGGTTAGTCGTTGCCTATCGACTAAATAAAAGATTCAATTCGATTCGATTCGATTCGATTCGAAGAAATATTACAGCTTCTCTTGTAAACAAAAATTCCTTGTAATTAATTATGGGGATATTTTTTGCATAAATTTTCAATGAGCTATTAAAATCGATGTGTCGATAGTCGAGAAAAAGTGCACCACACAATTTTGAGTACTACTCTCAAGTTGTACACGATTAGAGGTTAGTAAACGCACCGTTCCGTCTTCGTAGTTTCTTAAAATTACATAAATTTTTTTTTAATGGAACTAGTGACCTGATCTTCTTGGTCTGATAGTCTATCACTATCATGGATATGTAGGTTATAATTCATCTTTTCATTCACATCCAATTCAACGAAAAATTGGATGTGAATGAAAAGATATCGCCGCAAAAAAAAAATTTACAAAAAATGGTCTAGTTTAACAGTTTGTGAAATGCGATTTTGTTTCCCAGTAATTTTCCGTGGAATCTCAGATGTTTTTTTTCGCAATTGTCTCACCTCGCTCATCATTCTTTACGGCTATCTTCTGGCAGTTTCTTTTGTACTCTTTCTATATATTACACAATCATTTTTGATCAATTTCTCCCATCCTTTCCCCACAAAATTTGAGCTATTTTAGTATAAATTTTCGATATTTTTCAGAAAAGTCCTTCTTTCTTTTCCCATATCTGTAGCTCTCATACGTATTATTTTCACCGATTTAGATATGTCCCTTCATGTCACTGACATATGTTGATGAACTTATCACGTACGGCTACTTGTTTTGGTCGAGATGGAACGAGGGAGAGAAGAGGAGGAGGGCTGGGGGAAGGGGTGGGGTGGAGGAAAAGAGGACAGTGAAAGGTCAAGGAGGATTTAATTCGCAAAGACTGGCTCCTTTATGGCGGGGGGGGGGGGTTTGTTTTGGTTCATTTGGCGTTCGCTTAGTTCTATTGATTGCTCCTTTTTTAAAAACGATCTGAAGCGACTCGGCAAATGATGGATGTATTTGTATGTTGTTACCATCCAATCTATTTAATAGAAAAAGGCACCTCATTGTTTAAATGGGTCATTGAAAATGGTACATTTGGTGATCTGTAGAGGGATCGATTGTTTTCAAAGAATCGAATGTGCTCCACACCACGTTCGTGCAATCAGCCACACAACTTCGCTGTGTTCATTAGCCGATTGGACGAGATCAGCGAATTGGGAAAGAGTATACTTTAGTATGTGCTCTCCCTCCAGTAACATTCATATGGTCTTTTCTGATACTGACCTCCGAGCATGAAAACGCCATCTCGATTCTTTCATTTGTTCGACCAAGAGCGCTGTCTAAATTGGTCGATCATAAGAAACGTCACAAATGCTCGTATGAAACGAAGGTGAGGATTCCGAGACTGGTTCCTTTCTCTGCGTTTTTTTTTTTGAAAGAGGCTTTTTGCTAAGGGTCCTTCTCGTACCGCGGCGGGAGCGATCCAGTGTCACAGATCTGAGAAGAGGGCTTAGAAATTACGACTCATCCGGAATAAAAGCGTATTTTCCAATGGTCTTAGTTATAAAGGACTTACTTTTGAGATTTCATGATCAATGCAAAAAAAAACCAACCCGGCAGCCCTTCCCTGGTAGAAAGAGATCCTCGGAGCTAGATGGAGGCGTTTTAAGAAAGAAATTGAGTTATCTTGACAAGAAATTGTAATTAAGATCGCACTTTACGTCTCTTATTCTGTTTGGTGTTATAAAACTCATTTCAGCGTTGCTTGGCGTTAATTTTGTGTCCATTGGTGGTAATAATTTATTCGGACATGGCATTTCCGTTCGTGCTTCTTTGCTTCGGTCAAATTCTCCAACACGGTGACTTCGAGGTAGAAGAAGACGAGACATTGACACGGCGCAAGAAGGAGACTCTGCTAAGGATTCAGGACCGCTCTCGTTCTATTTCCGACGAACATTCACCAAAAATATCGCCACTCGAGTATCAAGCAAAACTACCTGACAAATCATCGAGCGATGAGCACAATCCAGGTAGGTTGCTTGCTTATCTTGCCAATTTTGTCTATTTTTCTCCTTTCATAACCGCTGAAATGCCAATTTCGTAAAGCGAAAAGCCAGCAAACTTCAACAAAGCAATCTCTACTCAACAGAAAAAAGCCATATTCGAGGTAAGGCAGAGCAGATGAGTTCTTATTCCACAAACGAACCGTTTCTGTAGACAAGTCATAGCTCAACAATCGCCACAAAAATTCGTCTACATATTGTTGCGCATCACACCTTTTTTGTTTTGTCTAATTAGTGTATGGCAATTAATGCAATTTGAGAGGCAATTTTAAGCCATTAAGACAACTCACCCTTCAGATTTTAAAGTCCTCTCGCAATCAGTACATCCGAAAATGGTCGCTATGAATTCATTTGCAACAAGCGATCCCATGTTGCAAGTGATCCATTCGTCGTGCTATGAATAAAATGAGTGAGAACGACACAAAAAGTTGCATCAAAATAGCGTATTTAATACTGCCTGCACTTCAATTCACTTCGAGTGAAATAGCAACGATTCGAGACATTAAAATTAATAAAAATTGCCTAAACGTTTCTTATAAAAATATCCAATGATAAGCCGCTTTCAGAAACATCACTACTTGTGCGCTCAAAGGACAACAACATTGAGGCAGACACAATGGCCGAGTTCTTTTGTGGTCGAGACATCTCGCTATGCACTCCCGTAATCCAGTCTCCATAAACTCGTATTTCCATTTCTCTCTTGTTCACTTTCAATCGCTTCCTTCGATAGTCAAAGTCGATTGTTTGACTCGCCACTGAACATCACAAAAGGCAACTATGAGACTGAGATAACGAGCAACGCCTAAGCGATTATTGACGACCACGTTCGATTTCATATCTCTCTATGTAATAATTGTTATGTGATTTGCGGTTGCCCACAGATAATAACTGATTTTATGCAACCGAAATTCATGTGCTAAGCTGCATACAATATGGCATAAAACTGAGGGCTGCTTTCAATATTAGCAATATTTTCTAAGGTGTCTTAGAGTAACTTGTAACAACCTTGTGCTGAACGTTTTCGAGATTGATTCATTCCCAAACGATTTCCCGTATCATTTTGCTAACCCGAGAATATTTAATAACTCAATTAACTAATTACGCCTTCCTACAATATTTGCATGTATCACAAAATCATAACCATAAACGAATAGGCCCAATATCTCAAATAAAACTATCCGCTGAAACTGTATAGGTCCAACTGCTGTCGTATAAGGCGTGCATAAATAAAGCTAATGAAAATATTTCTGTAAGCTTTATGATTATGTCTGCATTATATACATATATATACATATATATATAATTAGTGAGTTGATTTTTACGCTGTATATGTCCTCGAACAGGTAATAAAAACCTTGCTGACTTCTTTACCAGTTAGGGAAACAGCAACAACTCTAATTTGCTGTTCTTCTACCAATTAGCATCTTACGTGTATGCTTGTCCAGTTATACGATCAGTAATGCACAGTATAACCATACTATACTGTACGTGTGCCAACTAAACACCATACTATACTGTACGTGTGCCAACTAAACATCATACTATACTGTACGTGTGCCAACTAAACAATGTTCAACCCTCAATTCATCGCTATACCACTGGTGTACACAGCAATCGCATAACCGTCCATCTATACTAGTTGAGCACGTACAATCCCTAAAAGTAATAATTTTCAAATCGGAAGAAATTCCTCCAATTTTTATGAAGTAAATGAACGAAATCGACAATGTGTTATATTCGTTTTATTCGTCAACAACAACAGCAATCAACTTATATTGTGCAGAGGTGAAATAGTGTTTAGATAGGGCAAATAATAGGGCATTAGGGTAATTAATTATTTAAAAATTATTTCCCACAAATGTTTCTATTGCTCACCTTTTGTTAAATATCATAATTTTTTATTCGCAACAAATGATCACGTAAAAGATGTGCTCAAAGCGTATATTTCCAATATGCGGAATTTAGATTGCCCAGGAAAGGAAAATACAGATTCCATGTTTCTTCATACGATGCAAAGTGAATAAATGAAGCAAAAGTGAGCGTGCTTGTATCAACAACTAGTTCTAGCTATTGCATACAATCCCTTTCACCAATGCTCAAAAATGCCGGGTGGTGTGTCAAAAATTGTGAGTATATCAAGAGTAAAGCAGTCTTTAAGAATGACCAGAGGAACATGGCAAACAACGAAGCGAATCTTCTTGAACTGCCGACTGATCCTTGAGACTGACTCGAAGATATTACTTTTTCAGAAGTATGAGAAAAAGTATTTTCAATATATAGGTAACAATATATTCCTGAGTAAATCCCGCATTCTTGCTAGGCTTATGCTGTTTTCTGCCCATTAGTGAATAGCAAATTTATTTTATTGCATACTATGAAATTCGTGAATGTGGATGGGGGGATGAAGGGGTCTCCACTAAAGGAGTAATGTGTTAGATGTGAGGATGCAGATTTTCAAGTAGATGTCGACTGCAAAGACACGACTTCACAAAAATTATAGCGGGAGCATTCGAAAGAAGATGGGAAACGACTGCCGATACGCGTAGGGAATGCATCAAAGTGGTGAGAGAGATTGCATTACAGCTCATCATGCTTGATCAGCTTGTGCAGCTCAATATCGAAATAAAGTGTCGCTTTGCCGGGAATATTCGGCGCACGTCCCATATCTCCGTATGCTGAAATTACATTTGTTTGCGCTAAAAAAAAGGTACAGTAGAAATTACGTGAAAATACCACACACAAAATTATACCTCACAAGTTATGGCGATACTCGTCTATATGTTATGCCTAATCTGTTTTGGCTATGGTGGAGCGTTTACCCAGTATTTGTATACTGTAATTCATCCAGTTTTACGAGAAATCTATTCATCTGCAAATTTTCATAACAAATTTAGGGAAGCGACGAAACCGTAACAAAAACATTTGCGCAATTACCGCAATGAGCATCTCAACGAGCGAGCACTGATTTTACGGCGCAACATTTTTGTGTGTGGTGCAATGCTGTCCAGAGTCCGGTGAAAATAAAGAAGCGGTGGAGGCACATTAAAGCCGAGCAGATATATAACGAACATACCGAGATCAGAGGGAATTACCACTTTTCTTCGTTCGCCTTCGCACATTTTTGTCATCGCACGATCCATACCTTTGATTACCTGAAGACGATTCATTTCGACGCCTTTTCACATAAGAAACATCCAGTAAGTGAAATACACAATCCGACTGACAAAAATGGCTGAAAGCTTTACGCCTATGATTCCCCTAGAGTCAAGTTAAAATTGCCGGGAGAAGATTATAGAGTGTAGAATATTTCAACAGAATTTTATATCTCTAGCTCTAGTGGTTCCCTAATTGAAATAATCGAACAAAGAGACAGGCACACAAGCATGTATAAAGATAGGCACGATGTGGTCCACAACGAGCTTTGGAAGTTGTAAATTTATCCAAACGCATAAAACCAGCTGGCAGAACTAAGTTAAAGTAAGCTTCAAAAGGACCTTTTTCTAGTGGTTAGATGGTTGATCCACCAGTTATGATAACCACCTTTAGACTTCAGGGAAAAATAGCTGTAAAGATGCTGTAAAGTACTTCATAAAGTACTTCCAACAGGCTTTCTTGTTCCCTGATTTGGCGATAGCATATGAAGCGTTACCTGTCCAGCTCCAAGCTTGAATATGAAAGGAGAGTTGCGGCTAAAACTTGAATCGACAAAGGTGCCATCTTCGAGATACAGTGTATAGTGCTGATGGATCGTATCGCCCACTTCCGATAAACGACACTTATCTTCGTCGATTTTATGTGTTACCTTCAATGAGCAATTTGTGTGTTACCTACGATTTCAGAAGAATCACTCAATGACAAACTTGACAATTTAATCAGCTGCCTATCGCTCAAAGTAATGTTACTGATTAGAAACGAACAGAACTCCTGTTCAACGTTCACAGATTATTACTTAAGTTTAAATAAAGTTCGTTCAAGTTGAGATCGATATGGTGCTCGACAATCGCGATTAAATGTTCGACTAAATAAATATTTCGAAACAGTAATATTTGCAGCGATTTCATTGACGAAAAATTTGCACAAAAACTGAAATTTGTCTTTTTCGATAAACAATACTCCTAAGAATTGTCCTTCAACTTCAAAGTCGTATGGCTAAAATAATTTTATTGTAAGAAACTGACGAAGAATTGCAAACTAAAAACATTTCTTAAGTGGACGAGCCAAAAATAATTTTCAAAAATACTTCCAGTTAATCGGCACAAATTACAGTCCAGCGTAGGGTCGTTACGCACTCTTCTGATGATATCACAGAACTACAATTCGCGTTTTCAAAAAGTAATGACAGTTCTTTAAGCGCACTGTAAGTGTGCTTGAGTATCTATCGGCACCTCATTTTCACCTCGATAACCATTGAAGCTGCAGTTATAAAGTTCGATAAATATAGGCAATCCTCTACGTCGAATATCAAATCGATTCATCGATCGTACCTCAATCTGGAGTCCATCATCTTCAGTCCATTTAGGTCCAGGCACTGGACGGAAAATATCGATGAGCTGCACGGTGTAATAGAGTGTTTGGCCACCTTCAATAGAGTCACGTTGCCGGCCAAGAGATCCGAAGCCAAGTGCAGGTGGAATGACCACTTTGCGCTTCTCACCAATGCACATTCCCATCATAGCACGGTCCATACCTTTAATCACCTGGCCTTTGCCTAACGTAAACACATACCTGAAAACAATACTTTTGATGAACTGTCGTTACAACGACAGCTTAAATAAATTCAGCAAAACCACATTAACTAGTAGCTGATAAGATAACGTTGTTCATATCACAAAATTCCTTTGTTCCCTCAAAGTAAAAAAACAGCGAACGATCAAATGTTTCGTTGCATCATCCACCCGATGTACCGCTCAAAAGATATTGACGCTTTAAAAATTTCCAATGTTTTTTCAATTAAATAAAAAGTTTAGCGTCAGGCTTATAAAAGTGTCACAAATTGTTTAAATGACCGCAAATGCTTCCTCCCTACCCCCCCCCCCCCCCCCCCTCCCAAAGAAAAATTAGCCTCAATTAATTGCAGCGGATTAAAAAGTGATCCGCTTCATATATTAAGCTTTAAAAATGATGCAATAAAGTAATGATATAATTAAGATAAATCGCATAAAGTAACGCTTGAAGAACGCCTTGGTCTTGAATATCACCTGTGCAAGTAAAATGTTCATACTATCAATTCGCCACGTCTCAGTGAATTAAACTCGTTTAAGAAATAAATAGCAATCGTTTCAAAATTATCGTATCTCTTCGTTATCATAATTTTCGAGCATATTACTGTATCCTCTGTCAACATATCGAACTCTCTAGATGACCTTACGGTTTTTTGCCGAAATTCGATCCGATTTCTTTGCCATTCTCATCGGTCAATTTATAGAACTGATCGATAATATCGCCCTCTTGACTCTTGATTTTGCATCTTTCCGGTTTCACCGGCTTTATGATTTTCACCTGAAAAAGCAGTAGAGCATAGTGAGAAATAAGAAATTCATCATTGTTTAGTAAAATTTGTTTAGCAATCAAAAAGAAAAAAGGAAAAAGTTCATATGATAACCGAACATTTTATTTTACTTTTTAAGATTTCGTTTACAAAAAAAACTGTACCGCACAGTGATATTGTGAAGGTAAATGTGAAAATAATGCTGAATTGTAACATAGAGATCGTTCATTTATAAGCTCTAAGTGCTGAGCACGCTTATACGTAAAACTTTTAGCAAACACAAAGTTAATTATTGTGGCATAGGCGTTTATAGCCTATGTGATCTCGTACTCACATGATGATCTCGTGCGTGATCTCGTACTCAGATGATGATCACGTACTCAGATGATGATCTCGTACGTGATCTCGTACTCAGATGATGATCTCGTACGTGATCTCGTACTCAGATGATGATCTCGTACGTGATCTCGTACTCAGATGATGGCATAAGCTTTATTTAAATATTTCAACGTCCCATCTACCATACACCACCGTTTTACGACTTAATCGAAATAACTTATAGCAATGAAGCTTCAAAAGTTAGTTTTTCAGCTATGATAGAAGTGAATGATTTTGGCAAAATCGTAGTGAAGCAACGAATATTTCATTTTTCTCATTCGAAATAGATAGCGCCAATTATACCTCGAGACCGTCATCGTCTTTCCAGCTTAGCTTCTGTTCGCTGTCGTTAGCAGATGCGAATATCGCATACGCTATGATCGTTATGGCAATCAACATCTGCATCACACCCCTACAGATACAGCGTTTACGATTAAGGATAATTGTCAATCAACGGTTGCAGCAAACGTTGTTTCTTCATCAGATGTTGTTTACACGCATAACACATAATAGCATCCATCCTACAGTGCATACCCTATAGCTTTTGGCCTAAACACATAAGAACATCTTACAACCTAGGCACCAAAACAGTATAGCCAACACAAAAGAAAACCCTGAAGTCTGTGTATTAGAGCATTACAGCATAGAGTCGATATCAATTATCGAAAAATTAAATGATCCTTTCAAGAGCTATCTATAGAGTACATAAAGCATATAAGAACTTTGAACTATCCTTGCAATGAAATGAGCAGAAAGTTTTAACGGTATTGCGATACCAGGTAAAACCGCCCGTGCGAACATCAGAAACATGCTAATCAACCATATATACAGAAAAAGATACAAGTTACAAGCAAGTTCATGTTCACGCTTCATTGCATCAAAATGAACATCTTGAATATTTATGAATAATTCAGAATCGATGCACTATCGAAGTGATTTGAGCGATTTAGTTGTACGTAAGTGAACGCTGCCTATATGAATGCCTTAGTTTAGGTTTTATTTAACTTACAATTTAAAGGTGTCGTCATTTAAGCAGTAAAGCAACCAGTGCCACATACAACTATGATAGGGGTTGTTTCAGTGCTTAAGTGTATGTGTCGAATATGATGAATTGTAATTCTTCGGTTGCAGACGTTGATCAGACTCGTTAAAATGTGCTTTACGTTAACAAATCGCATGCAACATTTGCAGATATTTTAAAGGTATCGCTGCGCACACAAAGGCTACCTTGATGGTTTTATTGCTGAAAATGAATGAACAAGAATAGGGTATAGGAAAAACCCATAGGGTACAGAACCATGGCAATACACCACCCGATTAAGGGGTACCAAGTAGAATGCTCGCATACGTTTTGAGCGTCGAGAATCTAAACTTTTGGGTACTTTTGGTTGTCAGAGACAAACCTCAGCAAACTATTAGCATCGCTAGCATCGTTAATCTGAATCATGGCAAGCTATTAATTAATAAAATTTTGCTGCTTATGAGAGTGCTTGTCTTCGATTATCCAAAGCTTGCATACGTTTTGAGCGTCGAGAATCTGAAAAAGCGGCATATAGGTCGTGAGAAAAGAAGAGTAAAAGGTGAACAAGCGAAAGGGTAAGGTAGCATTTCAATGTGAACACTGCAAGTGAGAGTTCCGGTGCTGTCGTTCGTTTCCATTCGACCGTACCCGACTGACGACTGCAAATAGGTCAGCATCGCACACTGAACGCAGTAGCATCATCACTAAACGAAATACGGTACTGCAGTTTTCATTGTGTGCAACCACCGACCGATCGCCTGTACCCTAAGATTCATACTTGCGCAAACTTTGCCCATCTCGTTTTCAGCTAATAAAAAAGTAGTAACGCTCAAAAGTTACTTCAGAATTAATCATCTTTTCATGAGCATACAAAAGGAACCGATTAAGGGGTTGATTTGGATTGGACTAGAATTTTGTTGAGAAATATTCAAATTACCAAAATCAACGAGGATTATCTATGAAAAAAAAGAAGTGAAATGAAACAGATATTTGTGGGATTGGTGTAAACTCGATTTTAAGGAATTACGAAATCTGCTTCTATTGCTTGCAAGTATCACAAGATGATTAAAGATGACTGCTGCATCAAAAAACGCTGAAAACATCGAATGACATTTTTAAAACGATCCTATAGTAACATTTCGCATACGCGAAATTACTATCAAAATCAGAAACTATTGAGTGCAACCAGATAATTTTGCAATTGAACGATGACAAATAAGTATTTGGTTCTAAAAAAGTTTCCGCTTATGAATGTATTTATTATGCGTGGTCCATGCATTGAGCTTTTGAATGAGCTGAATATGTGCTTTTACTTTTCTGCATAATCACATCGCATTTGAGGCCGATTATAGATTTGGAAACGTTGCGGAAGAATTACTTACTCGATCAGATGTAACATATTTCAAATTCAATGAATTCATTACCATAATCGACTTTATTAATTGCGGTTAAAAAAGAAGGTCGATAGGTGAGTTCGCATAAAAATTACCTGCTTATGTGTCCAAAGATGGAAAATATTGGTGATAAAACATCTGCTATGAAAACAATGGCAAGGAAACAGCTTTCAGCTTCAACTCATCGTAATGTTCGCGACAAGTAAACCTTCATTTAGCGGAAACATGAACTGATTAGCCATAAAAGCAATCATTTAAGCATAAAATCGAATCAATAAGTCTACAATTCAGAAAAGATGAAATCGATTTGAAAATTCCAGTAAACTACGAATAGATAGATAGATAGAGATGGTTGCGGATTTTGCGCGTCTTTGATGAAGTGTGCGGAGAGTGTGCTCGTAGCGAAAGTGCTGTGCGAACGCACCCACCGTTCCTTTTCGGTGGTAAAGAACCCGTTCTAAATGCGAGCATTTGCACACAGAAACCTTCAACATAACAAGTTTGCACCAACTTTAAAACATCAGCCAAACTCATGCGCCCCCGAGAGACATATATGCACAACTTGCAAAACGATCACTTCACCAACAGCACTAACAGCGATCGAATTCCTCTTAAATTTACGTCTTGATTTTGCATGATCTTCTTTAGGTGAACGGGTGGTTGGTAATATCTTTGTAATATCCTTCTCACAATTCTAAACAGTCGAACGCAGGTATTCTCGTTTGTTCTGAGAGATAGAGAGAGAGAGAACGCTTAAACCGGCAGATTGCATACGAATGGTATAAGCCTTATTTAACAGACCGAACTTACTCATCGTACCTCCCTGCCCTCCCCTTACGCATTTTATGCGTAAGAAATCACCCTACTCCACTATACCCAATCTGAGGTCAAATAAGCTGAGGTCAAATCTGAGGTCAAACAAATATATAAATAGACAAACACAGATGACATCGTAGTAGATTGCTTTACAGACTGAATCATCACTGTTCCAGTGCACCTTTCATATTTTCAGTGTATAAGGACGCTAAGCGAACATACTCAATTCCATGCCAACGACAACGCTCATAGTTTACGTTTTCGTGTCAGCATTTTCGAACGTGACCATTTCGAGGAAATAATTTGTTTTATGTGAACGATAATTTAATTTTGCGACCAATATACTCGTTTTTGTCAAAAAAAAATAATCGCTTGTAGTTATTGTTGGTTGCCGACGAAAATACTTATATTATTCACAAAAAAGAAACATATTATCCATTAAGAAATGCTATTCACAAAACGAATACTTTTATGCAAATAACAAAAAAACGGCTTATGATTTAATCGGATGTTAGAAAATCATAGTGCACAAGAGACGAAGACAGCGCACGAGACGAAGACAACAGCTATCGGGCACTCGAGTGGTAAGTCGGGTCGGTCATTTGGTGTGCGTACGTATCGCCTGCAGAGCGCTTACGTTGTACGCAACAACAGTCTCTCAGCTCATTCATAAATATACGCGATGAGCGGCACTTCGTAATCTCTATACAATCTGTTCGTCTAATTGTCTACCATTTGCGCTTTAATTTCCGTTCAAATTCATCACGCTAGTTGTAGTAGTAATCTTCAGTAGTAGTAAATGTTTTTAATATTTTTTAAAATAAGTGTTTTCAATATTTTTTAAAAAATTTTGAAACGAACACTTCCGAATATATGATGCGTTAACTTGAACTCACCGATTGATAAGACAATATTTCCATTGGCTATTTATTGCGTCCCCTATGTGAAAACTTAAAGTAAAACACTCCTAATAAAATATTTCATAAAGTTATGCATAATGAATTCAATTGTTTTAACCGTTACTGTTGACAAAGTGCCAAAATGTTGGAGAAAGTTGAAAAGAATTTGTTAAATGAGAACGAACTGGATGGACGGATAATTGAACGAACAATAGTGCCAACACCACTGAGCCGAACAGGGAGCATAAAATCGACATGAAGTAAAACATGCAAAATTGTTCGATGATGTCGTCTAGAGAACGGGAGGAGGAGTGCTCAGATTTTTTCGATTTTCGTGCAAAAACTAGTTTGTTCGCCTTTGGTTGTACGAAACACCCTGAATCGACAACCGTTATCTGATTAAAACTGACCGAATTGCGCCTTCCCATTTTATGCATGGTTACTTGGGCAAAATATAATAAATTACCACATTTGCACACTCAAC